>JACEIK010002292.1:135388-219942 GCA_018107945.1 Datura stramonium
CCTGCTATCTATCAGCTAATAAATAACATGTATATACATATATAACATACAAGGACCTATACCAACCCCTATAAGCCGGAAGGTTCCAACCAACACACAATCTATATACCTTTACCCGGGTCAAAACCATCAAAAAGTAAATCACTGAAATCTCCAACTAACATCAAGCACCTCCACCGGCCCCCTGTGTATGCAGCTTGGGCTCTCTGGACCCCTAACTATAACTGTATCTGAGTCCGGAGGACTCCTGTAATTGTAAACTGTAATTTGTATCTATATCTGTATCTGTAATCTGCCCCCTGGGTGCAAGCGCTCGACTGGGTAAGCTATAATGCTATGTTGATCAGCCTGTTATGGGGAATACTGCATCCCATCTTCGTCCTACTATGGATGGCATGCCACTCCTTGGAGTGACGAATCCTCACCCTCTGGCGGGCGAGTCGACACAACCATTAACCCTAGGGAAGCGAGGACACTCTAAGGGTGCCCTCATAGCAAAAACAGGTCTCAACAAACAATAATCACGTATAGCAAGCATGTTCAATCTGAAAATACTATCCATGTTTTGAAATTCTATTCTGAATCTCTTTTCGGCATTAAACTAATTCTTTTACCAAGCTAACTGTATCTAAGATAATACCTGGCTTTCTGATACTGACTTACTGATTTTTATTCTAAATATACCATAATAACATAAAACATGCTTGCTGGATACATACTGGACTCAATACTCAACTTCTGGATTCTTTCTTTTAGAATTCACTTTATTTGCTATACTGTGATTACTAACTTGCCGAAGGAACTGGCTTTACATACCTCGATCTCTGACTTCTTGTCTAACTGGCGTAACTTTGCCAGTATCCAGCTATTTCTCCCAAGTGCATTCATAATTACAACAATTAGAACTAAATTCATCAATATTCTAGAAGAAAATATCACTTTACTGTATATATTTAGCCTAAACTTTGACTTATCGAAAAATGGTCGAAAACTCACTATTTTTCGAAAGTCCAGAAGGGAGAAATGCTTACTTTAGGGTTAGGAGTATATTAACACTAATTTGGAGAAATTCCACTTACCTTAGCTCAGTAGCACGAAGGTTCTCCGACCGAATTTCACAAAAATAAACCCGTAGGAATGCTCCTTGCTGCTTAATACCTCACTACCCAAGGTTATACCGAGTTTGGACCGCGTATAACAATGTAATTGAAAGGAATTTCCTCAAAATCCTCATGCCCTCTGTTTTCCTTTGTTCTCTCTGGAAATAATAAGAGTTTATCACTTAAAACCGTAGTTTGGAGGCTTTTATACTTGGGCCAGGACAGGGCCTCCGTGGCACGGTGCCATCGCGGAGGCCCTCCCTCCGTGGCACGACGCCATCGCAGAGGGGTTCTGCCCCGTCTCCTCCTGTGATGGTTCGATCTGATGTTCGTCCAGTCTTTCCCCGGGCCTTTTTCTAGCATGTATGGCATATAAAAACTCTTAACCAACATGCGAATAGGCCATCTACATGTCGAGAATTTACGGGGTGTAACAAAGTCGACCCATTGCATGAACATGATAACTAATGATCAACATTAAGAAAACTGATAACTAAATTCTGAAATAGCAAAAGTCTGAATAAGGATCAACCATACATAGACAATAATGACAAACTGAAATTCTACACCCATCGCTAATGAGCTGATGGGACAACATCCCCAACTAGCTCACTAAAAGTCTAAAATAAACTAACATAATGATACTAAAAGATAGATGTCCTCGGAGGATGAGGACTCACCCAAGGAAGGGTTTGAACTAGAATGAGAGCAAGACTAACGGCGCGACTAGGTCTGATCGCTGGGATATGTATCATAAAATGATACAGCATAGAGTATGCAGTTAGTACTTGGAATGTACTGAGTATGCAAAGTAAGTAAAACAGGATGAGTAAGTATAACTTGAAATCATATATATTAACATATGTTGTAACATCATAAGAGTAGGGACTACATTCTGATATTTGAAAAAAATGAATAGTCATAAACTGGATCTCGTAATTCAATCAATTGACCCAAAGTTGAAACTGAAATTAATAAGTAAAACGGATAACCTGATCATTGGGTAAAACCTACTGGAAACATAATATCATATCTAATAAACTTTCATAACTAATATCATGAGGAATAATTGGAGACTCACCATATAACCGATACTATCATGATAGAGGTTACGTGTTCCAACTATTACACTCAAGTAGGTAGAGCCATCCAAAGCCTTGTCAGAAATAAGGGCGCTACAATGATATCAATATCAAGCTGAAGGAAATTTCGGCACAGGGGAAGCTCACAAGGGAGGTCCCAAAGTAAATGTGAAATCCTATGTTGGCACGTAGTTTTGAGGTCCGGTTTTTTCATGAACTCCTGGCCTTGTCGGTGCTAGACATTGCTTCCAAAGACATGCAAAGTGCTCACCATCGTTTTTCAATGAAGCTGAAACCATAGCATAAGCTGAACGTGGGAGTAAAAACTCCAAAACCATATGGTAATCTAATTTATAGAACTAAACTGAATCATGAAAAAATCTTTAATCTTAGTGGAATTACCTAAAATCCGAAGAGCATGCATACTTGAAATAGACTTCACTAGTCAAAATCATATATTCATATATAGGTAATTTGTAAACATACATATATGCTAGATACTTCATCATACTTGAAATCATCAAGCATAAACTAAAATTTTTCATGAACTTGCATTAGTGGGAAAAATCTTCTAAAACTTGAACTCATGAATTTATAATAAAAACATGTATAGAATCTGTCCATTAATCATCAAACATACTTTAAAACATAGAGGGAATCGACCCATAAATAATTTGTAAGAATTCTATGAAATTAGATTGAAACTCCTTTTTGATCATGATTTGAATTGAGATTATTCCTGAAATTGAGGAGAATTTATGAGCATGAGTGAAAGAAACCTTTATTCTGGCCTCACATACTTGAAAGAACCGAATTTACACTTTTCCTAGAAAGCCTAAAGGATTTGGAGAAGAACTTGAAGGATTCTAGGTTTGATCTTCAATGGAGATGTCTAGACTTGCATGCATGGGAGTGGAAGGGTTTAACCCTCTTAAAACCCTCCTAAAAAAGCTTATAACGATGTAGTTTAGGGATTAGAAGTTTAGAAATTATGGAAATGCTCTTATTTAAATCGTAGAGAATTTTACTCTACCAGGTGTCATGGCTCACATCACGAGTCGTACCTCAATACCACGACTCGTGGTTTCTATCTGTAGTCACCACTGTTCTTCCCTGACTTTCTGAAGTTTTCCGTGGGTCAGACCACGACTCGTATCACAAACCTATGAGTCATTAGATCCAACTGTGATCACTATTCCCAAGATCATCATTTCCTTCTCACAGATGCAGGCCACGACTCATTGTTTCTTACAACGGGTCATACAACACTTCATACCTTCCAACCAGGGTAACTTAGTCCTCAAACCACGATTAATCCTACGACTCATAACATGGTATCATGATTCATACCTTGACTCGTGTTCACTGCACTCCTCCTGCAGATTCAAACCACGAACACTTCCTATCAGTCATACCTTCTCATCATGACTCGTACCACGAGTCGTCTTGTGAAAGATTTTCTCTTTTCTGCTTAACACATTTCAAAGCTCGGGACTAATCTTAGGAACCTTTGGGGTATTACAATATCTCCCCCTTGGGAATGTTCATCCTCGAATATGGGGTTAACATTCTGAAAAGCTAGGGAATGGAACAAAAATCTCAAATACTAAACATTTGAAGCTGAAAACTGACTCCAAAATGATATATACATGACTGAACTAAATTCATGAATCACACATACATGCACTTACATGAGAGGAACTAAAAGACATGAACTAAACATGAAACTAAATAGAGTACTTAGGAGGAAACTATTACCTCGTGATGGAACTGAGTCAGAAGGGAATAAATGCGAGTATCTAGCCATTATACCTTCTTCGGCTTGCCACATAGCTCCCTCAACAAGCTGATTTCTCCACAGAACCTTTACTGAAGCTACTTCTTTATTCCTCAACTTTTGAACCTGACAATCAAGAATCTCAATCGGAACCTCCTCATAGCTAAAGTTATCCTTCACACCTATGCTCTCTACCGGGACAACCAAAGTCGGATCACCAACGCACTTCATTAACAATGATACATGGAAAACTAGATATATTGATGCCAACTCCGCTTGTAGCTCCAACTCATAGGCCACCTTGCCAACACGTCTTACAATCCTGTAGGGGCCAACATATTAGGGACTAATCTTCCCTTTCTTTCTGAACCTCATCACTCCCTTCATGGGAGAAACCTTCAAAAACACCCAATCATTAACTGCAAACTCAAGTTCTCTCCCCCTAACATCCACATATGACTTTTGATGACTCTGAGTTATTTTCATCCTTTTCCTTATCAGCTGAACTTTCTTCATGGTCTCATGAACCGAATATGGCCATATCAATGTAGCTTCACCTATCTCAAACCAACCAATAGAAAATTTACATCTCCGCTCATAAAGAGCCTCAAATAGAGCCAGCTAGATGGTAGAATGGTAACTGTTGTTATAAGCAAACTTGATAAGAGGTAATGATCATCCCAACTACCTTTGAAGTCATTCACACATGCTCCCAACATATCCTCAAGAGTCTGAATGGTTCACTTGGCCTGACCATCTATCTGTGGGTGAAAAGTAGTGCTAATCTTGACCTGAGTATCAAGTCCCTTCTGAAACGATCTCCAAAACTGCAAGGTGAACTGAGTACTTCTAACTTAAATGATGGACAAGGGAAGTACATGCAATCGAACAAACTCTCGCATATATAATCTAGCATACGCCTCCTCTAAATCGGTAGTTCTGATCGGTAGAAAATGAGCTACCTTAGTCAACCTATCCACAACCACCTAAATAGAGTCATACTATCTCCAAGTATGAGGCAAACCTGTAATGAAGTCCATATGATTTACTCCCACTTCCATGTGGGGATACAAATGTCTTGTAGCATACCTCTAGGTCTCTAATGCTCCAGTTTCACTTGCTGACAATTCAGACACTTAGCCACAAACTCTGCTATGTCCTTCTTCATGTCATTCCACCAATAGACTTCTCATAGGTCATGGTATATCTTGGTGGCACATGGATGTATAGAATATCAGGAACCATGAGCCTCATGCAATATATGTTCTCTCAAATCATTGATATCCGGAACACATAAATGACCCTGATATCGAAGAACACCATCTTCCCCTTGGGAGAAGACCTCTACCTTCTGGTTCTGAACCGCTTCCTTCAACTTCACCAAAATAGGATCCTTATCTTGCCTAGCCTTGGCCTCTATAACTAAGGAAAATTCTGACCTGTTCTGAACAATGAAACCACCATCCGTTGAGTTAATAAAGTGAACCCCTAATCGTGCAAGCCGATGCACATCCTTCACCAACTCTTCCTTCCATTTTCCACACGAGAAACACTCTCCATAGACAGCCTACTAAGAGCATCCACAACTATATTGGCCTTTCCCGAATGGTAAAGGACACTCATGTCATAGTCCTTGAGAAGCTCTAACCATCTCCTTTTTCACAAATTCAAATCCTTCTAAGTGAATATATATTGTTGGCTCTTGTGGTCCATAAATAGATCCACATGGACCCCATACGAATAGTGCCTCCAAATATTCAATTCAAACACCACCGCTGCCAATTCCAGGTCATGTTTCGGGTAATTTTTCTCATGAGTCTTAAGCTATCTAGAGGCAATGACCTTACCATGTTGCATCAACACACATCCAAGACTAACTCTAAAGGCATCACATTACAAAACGAATCTATTTGTACCCTTAGGTAGGGTCAACATTGGGGCTGAAGTAAGTTGAGTTTTTAACTCTTGAAAACTCTTCACACAAGCATTTGACCACTGAAATTTGACTTTCTTCTGGTCAACTTAGTCAGCGATGCTACAATGTATGAAAATCCTTCAACAAATCTCCTATAATAGCCAGCTAAACCAAAGAAACTCCTGATATCCGAAGGATGAATCAGTCTAGGCCAATTCTATATAGATTCTATCTTTTGAGAGTCCACCTACACACTTTCACTTGACACCACATGGCGTAAAAATGCTACTGAGTCCAACCAAAACTCATACTTGTTGAATTTAGCAAACAACTGCGATCCATAAGAGTCTATAGCATAATCCTCAAATGAGCAACATGCTCCTCCTCGCTCCGAGAGTATATCAGAATGTCATCAATGAATACGATCATTAATATGTCCAAGTATGGCTTAAACACCTTGTTCATCAAATCCATAAAAGCTACAGGAGAATCCGTTAGTCCAAAAGACATAACCACAAACTTATAGTGACCATATTGAGTCCTGAAAGCTATCTTTGGATTGTCACTCTCCCTAACTCTGAGCTAATGATACCTAGATCTAAGGTCTATCTTTGAGAAACACTTAGCACCCTAAAGTTGGTCGAACAAGTCATCAATTTTGGGGAGGGGATACTTGTTCTTGATTATAACCTTGTTCAACTTCCAGTAGTCAATGCACATACGGAGAGCCCCATCCTTCTTTTGAACAAAGAGAACTGGTGCACCCCTCGGGGACTTTCTAGGTCTGACAAATCCCTTATCTAGATGATCCTTCAACAGTTCTTTCAGCTCCTTTAGCTCAGCAGCAGCCATTATATATGGAGAAATGGATATAGGTTGCGTATTGGGAAGAAGGCCAATACCAAAAGTCAATCTTCCGTTCAGGAGGGACACTAGATAGATCATCTTAGAAAACCTCCAAATACTCACATACTATAGGAACTAACTGGAGAGTCGAGGTTTCGGACGTTAAATCCTTAACCTAAACTAGATGGTAAATACAACCCTTAGAAATCATCTTTCTATCCTTAAGGTAGGAGATGAAGCGACCTACAGGCGTAGCTGAATTACCCTTCCATTCTAAGAATGGCTCACCCGAAATCAGAATTCTATTGTATGGGTTCTACAATTCACTGAGGCATAACATGCATGCAACCAATCCATACCAAAGATAAAATAAAAATCGGTCATGTCTAACTAAACTAGATCGGCTGAGGTGACTTTCAGAAGGACTGTGACAGGGCAAGTTCTATAAACACATCGAGTTATGAATGAGTCATCGACTGGAGTAGAGAGTGAGAAGGGTTCTGATAGGATTTCAGGAATAACTCTGAAACTAATAGCAATATAAGGCGTCACAAAATATAAAGTAGTCCCTAGATCTAAAAATCCATATACATCAAGAGGGAATACTCATAACATACTAGTGACCACATCCGGGGAGACCTTCTGCACCTGACGTGATGAGAGGGCATAAAACCTATTCTGACGCTGACCGCCACCTGCACTAGTGGATGCACCCTGCTAAGCTGAGCATGCTGGTGGAGTTGTTGAACTAGTAACTGGGTCATGGTCTCTACCATGGCCCTGTCTAGCCACTGGACAATCTCTGAGCATGTGGCTAGACTTCCTGTACTCAAAACATGCACCTGAACCATCTAAGCACTGTCCGGTGCCTCTTACTACACCTTCCACAAACAGGAATGTTGGGCTCTACTGACTTTCTCCCCTAACCTCGAGAGCCTAATGTTATCCCCTTTTGACTGCTATCGAGATCTAGATGGAACACTAGCTGACGACAGCGTTGGAGCTGATGGCCTCTGGTAAGACTTCTGCCGATGTTCGCCACCAAACCTTTGTTGGGAAAACCCAAAGCTGTCAGTCCTGGCCCTATTGGCCTCTCTCTCCCTTTCCTTCATATAATTCGCCTCTATCTGCTGGGCGTATATCACCAATCAAGAGAAATCAAGATCACTGTTCAGCATCGCAGTCCTGCACTTCTTGACCAATGCGTCAAATACTCCATACAAAAATCTATTCATATGGGCCCTCTGGTATGCCACCATCTCTGATGCATACTTGGACAGCTAGATGAACTCTAAGGCATAATCCTAGATATTCATATCATTTTGCCTCAAAATTAATGAACTCTACCGCTTTTGCCTCCCTCAACTCTCTAGGGAAGAATCTGTCTTAGAAAGCTGTCATGAACTCCTCCCAGCTCACGGGAACTACGCCCACTACTCTACCATCCCTCCACTGATGGTATGAAATATAAGCAACCCGCTTCAGCTGATAGGAGGCTAAATCTACACTCTATTGTCCTGTCACCCCAATTATCTAGGTGATCTTCTGTTTCTCTTCCAGAAACTCATGTGGGTCCTTATCCACTCTCAACCCGAGGAAATCATGGGGATTCATCCTGAGGAAATCCTAAATTTGAGTTGTTAGTGCACTCCTACTCTGAGGGATATGGGCTACCATTTACGAGTTAACCTGAGAAGTCAAAGCCTAGGCCAACATTTGAAAGGCCGCTCTAAACTCGACATGAGAGACTGCTCGGGCAAAGGACTTGTTGGTGCTGGGGGGGAGCTTGTTGGTCCCCATCTCGATTCCCATCTTCATGGCCATTTCGTTTTTTGTTCCTTCTACCATTTACTCAGCGTGGAGGCATGATTCATCAAAAGAGTATAGCACGAGTTAGAAGGATAGAGAGATACTTCATTGCACGACATAGATCATGAAAGAAGGGAAATTTCCCAAAAACATCTTGCAGCCTCTTCCCTGTAAGTGTGGCATGCTTCACACCCATGGAAAAGACTCTACTTAACGTTGCTTTTAGACACCATAGAACACTCTGAACCTTAACTCTGTTACAAAGTTTTTCATGACCTGAACATAGGCCCGGATCTAGTCACATAACCTAAAACCATGAATAACTCCAAGTCGACCCACGGAATGAACATGATAACTAAAGATCAAAATTAAGCAAATTGATAACTGAATTTTGAAATAGCGAAAGTCTGAATAAGCATCAATCATACATAAACAATACTTATAAGCTGAGATTCAACACATTGTCTAAAAAGCCTCTAACATCACTTACGAGCTGATGGGATGACATACCCATCTAGCTCACTGAAAGTCTGAAACAAACTGACATAATGATACTAAAAGATAAATGTCCTCAGAGGATGAGGACTCACCCAAGGCAGGGTCTGAACTGGAATGAGAGAAAGACTAACGGCACGGCTGCATCTGATTGTTGGGACCTGTATCATGAAATGATACAACATAGAGTATGCAATTAGTACTTGGAATGTACTGAGTATTCAAGGTAATTAAATAGGCTGAGTATGTAAAACTGAAATCATGTATATTAACTGTTATACCCTGGGAACCCAAGGATAAGACCCAAGAGTCAAACGGGAAAAAATCTTGAAAATATTATAGTAGTGCAGAACGAGTCGTTAGATGACTCGTGAGGATACCCCATGAGTCGTCAGGTGGCTCGTGGGAAGGTTGGACTGAGCTGAGGAGTTGAGGTCCACACGGGCATGGGAACGACCAGTGGTCAGTCACCACGAGTCTTCAGGTCCCCCATGGGGTGAGGTTAAGGGTTACCTGGGAGGTTTGACCAGTGTACCTAACGGATGGGACCCCACGAGTCGTGGCCAACCCCAATGACTCGTGAGGTTGGTTGTGAGCAAGCCTGTAGAAATTTAATTAAGGATGAGGCAGTGTACCTGACGAAAGCTGGTAATGAGTCATTCCCTCGGGGCATGAGTCGTCACGTCCTCCGTTACGAGTCCAGGTGAAAAGTTCCAGTGGACTTTATGAAACGACCCAATGAATTGTTGTTCCTTGTAACGAGTCTTCAGGTTTCCCATTTGGGTCACCTGGCAGTTATTTCCTACGAATTAGTAAGGGCCCTCTTGTAATTTCCTACGCTTCTAAGACCTAAGCTACGTCGTTTTGATGTCAGGACAGGGTCTTTTAAGGGGAAATCAGCCATGATAAACTTCATTTGATACTTGTAAGAGTAGAGAGGAAAGAGGAAAGGGATTCAAGTGTCTTCTTCAAGATTCTTCAAGGTTCCACCTAGGGCTTTTCAAGGGAGTTAAGAATCACGTAATTCCAAGTATGTGGGGTTTTGAATGAGTAGTTTAGTCTCTACCCATGCCCAATTTCTCTCAAATACTTTGTTAAAATTACAAACTCTTGATGGGTCATAACCCAATTGCATGTTTCCTCAGAATCGATATGAGCATGTGGTAGTATGTCTAGAATCATGGGTTCGAATTATTGGGGTTTTTTTCACTTATTTTCTTCAATATTTGATGATTTAATCCCTAAAAGCACCTGTACCCCAATTCACGGTTTTAGTGAAATTCCTGATTATGGTGGTTTCTAAAGCATGATATGAACTTTTGAATTTTAAGCATGTTTTCAATTACTCATGTTATTATGATCATGTTTTCCATAAATTTACCCATTTCAAGTATGACTAATATTATGGGAAATGCCCACATGTTGTTTTTGATTCATAAACTATGATTTTGGCCGAACCAAGGGCCCCATTTCCATGGCTAGTATCACGAATTCTCAAGCATGTTATGATTATCACAATTTAACTAGCCATGCATGTCATATATGAATTTTATGAGCACGTTGCATGTTTTGGGAGTAGTACTTAACACCGAGTAGGTTCGGGGCCTAGGTTACGCCCCGAATCTCAGAACTACGTCCCACCGTAGGTTATGTTTGGGACCACCTC
Source organism: Datura stramonium (assembly GCA_018107945.1). NCBI lineage: Eukaryota > Viridiplantae > Streptophyta > Magnoliopsida > Solanales > Solanaceae > Datura > Datura stramonium. The sequence goes on from JACEIK010002292.1 coordinate 146,079, forward strand.
AGTGTATGTACCCTATTCCCTACGGGGTATTCATGAGTGATATCACGCCTTTCATGGTTCATACCCTTGGAAAGGTATGGACGGCCTCCCGACTAGGCTTATAAGTCGGGCTCCATGTGTGCTCGTATGGGGTATGTCGGTTATAGAAATCTCCTATTGTTCCTCATATTTTAATGCATGTATGATTATGTTCTTTTGTCTCAAGTCGTGTTTATGAAATGTTTTCCCTCATGTTATGACTACGACAGGTTTATGGATATTTTGGACATCTTGAGCCTTACGATATATTTATGATTTCAGTATTTATGATCACGATGTCCCCACTCCTATAACCTTTTATTTTCAAGTATTTTTTTTCATACCTCGCATACTCAGTACCTTCCAAGTATTGACCCACATATTTTCAGGATCCGGTTCGCAGGTCCAGCATCGTTCCTAGCTTGCTTTCAATCCCGCTCCCAGCTTTCAGTGGTGAGTCCTCATGGTTCGAGGGCTTCATGTTTGGTCCTTGTTTACCCTTTTACTTTCAAAATGTTGGGGTTAGTTGGGGTCTTTTCCCTTCAACCCGTCTATTATGATTAGAGGCTTTAAGACTTAACTGTAGTACTACACTATTTATGCTTGGATTAGGTATTACCAATTCATATATATTTTCTATTATGTTTTCATTTTTGATTTCAAAGATTTTAAGCTAAGTCTTCTGCCTTTTGTGAATGGATTAGATATATGCTCATGCCATGGGTTGACTTGGAGTTTTCGGGGCTCCTCGTCCTGTGTCTATGATCCGGGTGTACTCTCGGGTCGTGACAAACTTGGTATCAGAGCACAAGTTTTGGATGTGTCCTAGGGAGTCTGAAAGCCGCGTTAGATAGAGTCTTTTTTTATGGGTGTGAAGCATGCTACACTTATGACGAAGAGGCTACTAAATGTTTTAGGAAATATCCCCTTCTTTTATGATCTATGTCGTGCGGTGAAAACCTCTTCATCCTTCTAATCCGTGCATTTTGAGATTGTAGAAAAATTGTGGCTCCTAGGAGGATGAACAGAATGAAGAACATAAATGATGAAGGCCATGAGGGTGGCCGTGATAATGGGCGTCAGCAAGACCCACCTGTTCAGGAGCCCCAGGCACCAGAGCCAACCGAGTTTAGGGTAGCTATTGAAATGTTGGCATAGGCCCTGACCACTCAGGTCAACCAGCAAGCTATTGCGTATGTTCCACAGAACGGCAATGCAGCGGATACTCAGATCAAGGACTTTCTAAGGATGAACCCTCCCGAGTTCACAGGGGAAAAGGTGGACGAGGATCCACATGAGTTCATTGAGGGAATCTTGAAGTTCACTAAGGTTATGGGACTGACAAATGAGGAGTGTATTGATTTGGCCTCTTATAAGCTTAAGGAGGTCGTCTATATTTGGTTCAAGCAATGGACTGACAGCCGGACAATGGAGGAAGGTCCTATCAGCTGGGACGAGTTCCACATGGCCTTTCTCGATAGGTTCTTCCCTCGGGAGATGAGGGAATTGAAGTCAGTGGAGTTTGTTAATCTCAAACAGGGAAAGATGACGGTGTTAGAATATTCACTTGAGTTCACTCGTCTGTCAAAGTATTCCCCTGAGTTAGTGATGGACCAGAGGGCGTGGGTGAGCAGATTCATGTAGGGAGTAGCCGAGTATTTGGACAAGGACTGCAGAACAACCATGCTTCACCAGGTATGGACTTCCCACGGATAGTCCTTTATGCCCAGCAGATAGAGGCAGCTCATATGAGGTAGAGAGAATCCAAGAGGGCCAGAACTGATAGCTACAGGTCCTCCTAGTCGAGGCCAGGAGGTGGGCCTCACCAGCAGTCCAACACAGGTCTATTACACCAGCACCATCTTTAGCCAGTACCCCATCCAAGCCACGAGACGATAAGAGGAGCAGGGCCTCAGGTTCGAGGATTCAGAATAGCATGCGCACAAAGCGCACATTCCCATCTTGTGCTAGTTGTGGCAAGAACCACCCAGGGAAGTGTTTGGTGGGCTCAGATGCTTGCTTCAGGTGTGGAAAACCTGGACACAGGCTCTGGAATTGCCCCGCAGCCAGATCAGGAGGTGGTGGAGCCTGTGCTCCTACAGCTAGCTCAGTAGCTCCAGCGGCACATCCTATTCCGTAGGGTACTTCGACTGGTCCAACAGGCAGCCAGTGCCAGAACCGATTTTATGGAGTTGGCTCTCGATAGGAGCAGGAGACTTCTCCCGATGTGGTCACGGGTATGTTGCGAGTCTTTCATATTGATGCTTACGCTTTGTTAGATCCGGGAGCTACTCTGTCTTTTGTGACACCTTACATTGCTAGCAACTTTTGGGTCAATCCTGAAACTTTGTTAGATTCATTTTCTGTGTCTATTCAAGTTGGGGATTCAGTCGTAGCGAGGCGGGTGTATAGAGGTTGCCCCATTACCGTATTGCATAAGGTTACCTCCGCACACTTAGTATAATTGGCTATGATTGATTTTGACATTATTTTTGGCATGGACTGGTTGTTTGCATGTTATTCTTCTATTAACTGTAGAACCCGAGCGGTGGAATTCCGGTTTCCAGGTGAACCGGTTTTAGAATGGAGGGGTAGTTTAGCGGTACCTGTAGGCCTCTTTATCTCCTATCTCAAGGCCCAGAAAATGATTGCTAAGGGTTGTATTTACCATTTGATTAGGTTTAAGGATGTCACATTCGAGACCCCGACCATTCAGTCAGTCCCCGTGGTATATGAGTATCCCAAGGTATTCCCAGATGACCTACCAGGTGCTCCTCCTGAGAGAGAGATTGATTTTGAGATTGATCTTCTGCCCGACATGCAACCCATATCGATTCCTCCCTACCGAATAGCCCCAACCGAGCTAAAAGAGTTAAAGGAGCAGTTGAAGGATTTTCTAGATAAGGATTTCATTAGACCGAGCAACTCCCCATGGGGTGCCCCAGTGTTGTTCGTCCAAAAGAAAGACGGTTCTCTTCAGATGTGTATTGACTATAGGCAGTTGAACAAGGTAGCCATTAAGAATAGGTAACCTTTACCTAGGATGGATGACCTATTCGATCAGCTTCAGGGTGCTAAGAATTTCTCCAAGATAGATCTCAGGTCCGAGTATCACTAGCTCAGGGTTTGGGGGAGCGATATCCCAAAGACTGCTTTCAGAACCAAGTATGGCCATTATGAATTCATTTTTATGTCTTTTGGACTAACCAATGCCCCTGCAGCTTTTATGGACCTGATGAACAGGGTATTCAAGGCATATCTAGATATGTTCGCCATCGTGTTCATTGATGACATATTAATATACTCTAGGAGCGAGGAGAAGCATGCCGCACATCTGAGGGTAGCACTCCAGACCCTCAAGGATAACTAGCTACACGCCCAATTCAGCAAATGTGAGTTTTGGCTGAATTCACTTGCATTCTTGGGACATGTTTTGTCAAGTGAAGGTATAAGGGTGGACTCCTAGAAAATAGAGGTGGTAAAGAACTAGCCCAGACCGGTAAGACCTTTAGAGATGTGGAGCTTTTTGGGCTTAGCGAGTTACTATCGGAGGTTTGTACAAGGTTTCTCATCCATTGCAGCCCCATTGACTAGATTGACTCAGAAAAAGGTGAAATTCCAATGGTGGGAGGCTTTTGGTAAGGGCTTCCAAGAATTAAAGGCCAAACTCACTTTGACACCGATGTTAACTTTACCGGAGGGCACTGATGGCTTTGTTGTATACTGTGATGCTTCGAGAGTGGGACTGGGATGTGTATTTATGTAGCACAGAAAAGTCATATCATATTCTTCCAGACAACTAAACATTCATGAGAAGAATTACCCGACCCATGATCTTGAGTTGGCCGGGTGGTGTTTCCTTTGAAGATTTGGCGACACTATTTTGTATGGATTTCATATGGATGTATTCACTGACCACAAGAGCTTACAGTATGTGTTCACGCAGAAGGATCTCAATCTTCGACAACGGAGGTGGTTGGAGCTACTTAATGACTATGACATGAGTGTCCTTTACCACCTGGGTAAGGCCAACATGGTAGCGTATTCCCTTAGTAGACTCTCTTTGGGAGGTGTGTTGCATGTGAGTGAGGGATAGAAGAATCTGGTGAAGGAGGTGCATCGGCTTGCATGGTTGGGGGTTAGGTTGGTTTCCTCAGCTGATGGTGGTGTAGTCATTTAGAACGGATCAGAGTCATCCTTGGTAATAGAGGTGAAGGCTAATCAAGATGAAGATCCAACATTGGTAAAGTTGAAAGAAGATGTTCAAAATCAGAAGGTAGAAGTCTTCTCCAAAGGGGGAGATGGTGTACTCCGATACTACGGTCGCTTATGTGTTCCGAACCTGGGTGATTTGAGGAGCCGGGTGTTACATGAGGCTCGCGGATCTAGATATTCTATCCATCCAGGTGCCTCCAAGATGTATCATTCCTTGCGGGAAATCTACTGGTGGAATGGCATGAAGATTGATATTGCATAATTCGTAGCCAAGTGCCTGAATTGCCAACAAGTGAAAGTTGAGCATAAGAGACTGGGGGGTGTACTCCAAGATATCAGCATTCCTACTTGGAAGTGAGAAGAAATCAATATGGACTTTGTAACCAGTTTACCTCAAACTCGTAGGCAGTATGACTCCATTTGGGTTGTAGTCGACAGGTTGACCAAGGCTTCTCATTTCTTTCCGGTCTAAACCACTGATTTAGCAGAAGATTATGCTAAGTTATACATCCGAGAGACGGTTAGATTTCATGGAGTGCCCTTATCCATTATATCCGATAGAGGCACTCGGTTCAGCTCTTAGTTTTGGAGATCTTTTCAAAAGGGACTTGGTACCCAGGTCAAGCTTAGCACGACATTTCATTCACAAATAGATGGTTAGGTGGAGCGAACTATCTAGACTCTTGAGGACATGTTAAGAGCCTGTGTTATTGACTTCAAGGGTAGTTGGGATGAGCATTTACCTCTTATTGAGTCTTCCTACAACAATAGCTATCACTCTAGCATCCAAATGGCGTCGTTCGAGGCTCTTTATGGGAGAAGATGTAGATCCCCCATTGGGTGGTTTGAAGTTGGTGAGGCTTCATTAGTGGGTCTAGATTCAGTCCATGAGGCCATGGAGAAAGTTCAGTTAATAAGAGAGAGGCTGAAAATGACTCAAAGCCTCCAAAAGTCTTATGCAGATGTAAGGAGAAGAGAACTTGAGTTTGAGATTGATCATTGGGTGTTTTTGAAGGTATCTCACATGAAGGGAGTAATGAGGTTCAGAAAGAAAGGGAAACTCAGCCCCCGCTATATTGGCCCATATCGAATTGTGAGACGAGTGGGTAAAGTAGCCTATGAGTTAGATTTACATTTAGAGTTGGCTTCAGTTCATCCCGTATTTCATGTATCTCTCTTGAAAAAATGCTTCGGAGACCCAGCGTTAGTGGTTCCGGTGGAAAATGTTAGTGTGAAGGATAGCCTTAGTTATGAGGAAATTCCCATTGAAATCTTGGACCGTCAGGTTCAGAGACTCAGGAACAAGGAAGTAGCCTCAGTAAAGGTGTTATGGAGAAATCAACATGTCGAGGGAGCCACGTGGGAGACCGAAGCGGATATGATGGATAAATGCCCCGATTTGTTCCCTATCGGCTCAGTTTCAGTTTGAGGTATAAATTTTTTCCCTAAACCTCTATTCAGTTTTTCATGTTCCGTTCATGCGTGCAAGTTTCTTTTATGATATGATATATGTATGTGATGTCTGAATTCAGTCCAGCTATGTAATTCTTTTCGGGGTAGTCATTCCGCTAGTTTTCGGCATAAATAATCAGTATTTTCATATGATGATTGTTGGATTCTGAGCTTTTTTCATGTTCCTAACTTTCGAGGATGAATTTTCCTAAGGGGGAGATATTTTTATACCCCGGGAACCCAAGGATCAGACTCGAGAGTTAAATAGGGAAAAATCTGGAAAATGTTGCAGCACTACAGAACGAGTCGTTAGATGACTTGTGAGGAGACCCCACGAGTCGTCAGGTCGCTCATTGGAAGGTTGGACTGAGCTGAGGATTTGAGGTTCCCACGGGCGTGCAAACGACCCGTGGTCAGTCACCACGAGTTGTCAGGTCCCCCGTGGGGTGAGGTTAAGGGTTGCCTGGGAGGTTTGACTAGTGTACCTAACGGATGGGACCCCACGAGTCGTGGCCAGCCCCAATGACTCGTGAGGTGGGTCGTGAGCAAGCCTGTAGAAATTTTAATAAGGATGAGGCAGTGTACCTGACGGAAGCTAGTAATGAGTTGTTGCCTCGGGGGATGAGTCATCACGTCCTCCATTACGAGCCCAGGTGAAAAGTTCCAGTGGGCTCGATGAAATGACCCAACGACTCATTTTTCCTGGTAACGAGTTGTCAGGTCGCCCATTTAGGTCACCTGGAAGTTATTTTCTATGAATTTGTAAGGGCCCTCTCGTAATTTTCTACACTTCTAAGACCTAAGCTACGTTGTTTTGAGGTCGGGACAGGGTCTTTTAAGGGGAAATCATCAATGATAAACCTCATTTTATACTTGTAAGAGTAGAGAGAGAGTTCTATACTTTCAGTCATGGGAGGTGAAGGGTTTGGAATGGGTTTAACCCTCTTAAAAACCTCCTAACGAGCTTAAAACAACATAATTTAGGCTTAGGAGCTTAGGAATTACAGAAATTCCCTTAAATTGCAGAAAATTTCACTCTGCCAGGTGTCACGGCTCACACCATGAGTCATACCTCGATACCATGACTCGTAGTTTCCATTCGTAGTCACCACTATTCTTCCTTGACTTTGTGAAGCTTTCCACTAGTCAAATCACGACTCATGCCACCAACCTATGAGTCATTAGATCCACTAGTGATCACTGTTCCCAAGATAGTCATTTCCTTCTCAAGGGTGCAGGCCACAACTCGTTGTTTCCTACAATGGGTCATACAATAATTCGTACCTTCCAAATAGGGTAACTCAGTCCTCAAACCACGTTTCATCCTACAACTCATAACATGGTCTCACGAGTCGTACCTTGACTCATTGTCAATGGACTACTCCTATAGATTCAAACCACAAACACTTCCTACGAGTCGTTACATCTCATCACGACAAGTGCCATGAGTCGTCCTATGAAAACTTTTTCCCTCTTTTCTATGTAACACATTTCAAAGCTCAAGTCTAGTCTTAGGAACCTTCGGGGTATTACACATTAGATGTGAATGGTATTCTGAGACATGTGACTTATGCTCGAGGGGAGCATCTAGGTTAGCAATATTGACTGAGTGGCTCGTGTCTGAAGGGAGCACCAGATGAGCATATGAGTGGCAGAGGGTACCACGCCAATACAATACATGGATTTCTAGAGTCCCCTGCAGGTTATGATTGGAAGGACAGAAATAAGACCCTCTAGCATGTGTGTATATTGATGTTTAATAATGGAGTGTTCATGGTGATGTGTGACAGAGGCGTACGCCCAACATGTCACCTTTGGTTCTATTAAGTGATGTATTATAAGAATGTTAGAATAGTAATGAATACATGGTACTTGACTAAAACAAGCTTGTGGTCATGCGTTTGTTGCCTGAAATATGAGGTGTTGTAATGATTTGATGGTTGAAATAATTAAATGACAACTAATAATCAAGTTGTGCCATCCTTGTAATGTTTAGTTCTATTTCGCATCTAGTTGTGTAGTATTTTGTGTATAAATGATGGTGACATATGTATATCTGAATGAATAGATGATGTGTGAGTTTCAAAGTGTTGGTGAAATGACAAAGGTGAAGCTAAGTTGAGCTACTGCCTAGGGCAGTATCACTACGGCGACACCGCGGTAGTGGCTAGGTGACCGCTGCAGCTAATGGCCTAATACAGTGAGTAGGTCGGTTGAAACCTAGGTATATTTGGTTCATGAAATGAGCATTCCTGTGTAATTGATGTTTTGGGTTGACCCATATTCTTATTTCCATTCTTACGTGTGACTATGTAAGGTCGGTCGATGATGCCTACCAGTACTGTGTTCATACTTACGCTACTCTTGCACTTCTTTTCTGAGTGCAGAATCTGACCCAGGAAGCTCTTCCCGCCCTCACCATTAGAGAAGCAGCAGATATTTCAGAAAGGTTAGCGAAGCAAGATAGCACAGTCCCACTCTTCCTTCCAAAATGTCTTTTATCCAGACATTATGGTTTTAGTTATGTTATTTATTTTCCTTATAGACATTTGGTGTCAGACGTCTAAAGTGCAATGACAATTGATTTCTGGGAATATTTGTAGGAGTTGGTTGTTTCATTTTTGTTTATTCATTCAAGTATAGTTAGATTTTGCTGTTTCATTTGATTTCAAGGATGTTATTTTCTTTCTGAGTGTTTGGTTTCAGGAAATTATTGGGAAGGGGTTAGCATGGATAGAAATCACAGCCATTTGGATCATGACAGTAGGGTAACAAAATTTACACAAATAATATTGTTACAACATTGATCGATTAGGAGGAGGCACATGAGCAGCTAGAAAAGAAAATAATAATAATTCAAGATGAAAGTCATAGCAATGAGGAGAAATTGACAGAAATGAAGAACAATGAGGAGAAAGGAAGTGAGGAGGAAAAACAATCAGCAGAGGAGAAGCAGAAGCCTAATCAAAGTGAAGGAATAAGGTAGGGGAACAAAGAAGTGGTGATATGGAATTTTGAAGGTCAGTACAATGAAGAACTGAAGGATAACTCTCCTAATCCTTTAAGTACTATTGTATATGAGGGAGGAAGGAATGAAGTAGCAGACTTGTTGGAGCTGAATGAAACACATCAATAACATAGCTAGAGGCAAGAGGAATATAAAGATATGGAACCAAATATCAATAATGCCATACAAACAGGGGATCTATCTCCCAGATAGGGGACTATGCTAAAGGTGGGAGGAAATAAGAACAAAGGGCAGAATGCAATACGCCTAAAGGTTTAAACTAGGAGAAGCAAGGATAAGAATTTCAATAGTGATCAATGATTAGTAAGATCTTGTTTTTGAATATTAGATCCGTTAACACTCAAAATGCTTTTGAGAGATTAATAGATTTGAATAAAAGACACCATTATTCAATTATAGCTCTGATGGAACCATTTCAAGGACTAGAAGAGCTAGATCAATATAAAAGAAAACTGGGGCTACAATGTGGAGTGACAAATTGTTCATCAAAGATTTGGCTATTCTAGAGAGAGGAGTTAGAAGGTCAGATTGTTTTAGACAGAATTCAATAGCTTATAATGAGCTTCAATACTGGGAACATAAACATTTATCTGACTGCCATCTATGCTAGATGTTTCACAACAGAAAGAATGGAGTTATGGGAAGTTATGAAAGAACTGGCTGGGAGTATTCAACTACCTTGGATGGTAGGGGGATATTTCAATGTTATACTAAATTAGGAGAAAAAGCAGGGAAGACTCTCATTTACACAAGGAGAAGCTTTAGATTTTTCTCAATGAATCAATAACTGTGTGTTGATGGAAGTGAAAATTACATGTAACAAATTCACATGGTGGAATGTTACAATTGAGGAGGAAGCCATTTTCAAAAGACTTGATAGTGTGTTTAGGAACCAAGATCTATTAGACTTTTTACCAACCACAAAGGTGCTTCATCTGATTAGGCAAGGATCATATCATGCCCCATTGCATGTTATATGCAATACTGAATAGCAAGAAATAAGAAATCCATTTAAGTTTCTAAATCTTTGGACCAAACAAAAACAATTCAAGAGGGAAGTGGAGGAAAATGGCACACAAATTTTGTTAGCAATCCATTTATTGTGTAAGGACAAATTCAGAAAGTGAAGCAGACATTGGCAAGTTGGAATAGGTAGAATTATGGTAATAGATTGCTAAGTTCAATAGATTGCTACATTGGAGGATAGAATAAAGGTAAAGGAAGTTCAAGTGGAGCTATCCCCCACAACTGAGAATAGAATGCAATTGAATAAGGCAGAAATTGACTAAAAAGGTACAGGAACATAGAGAATGAATACTAGAAGCAGAAGGCTGGAATGAGGTGGTTTAAAAAAGGAGATAGCAATACTAAATTTTTTCACTCATATGTGAATGGAAGGAGGAGGCTGCATATAGGTGAGATTAAAGGTTCCCAAGGACATGTATTGACAGGAGATAATAGGGGAGGTTGTAGTGGCCTTTTTTGAGGACCAATTCAGAAAAGAGGAGGATGCAATAGATTTTAGTATGCTGAAAAATATTCCTAAGATTATCACTAAAAAGGTTAATGAAAAGATGGATAGGGTGCCAGATCAAGAAGAAGTGAAGAAGGTAGTGTTTGATTTGAATGGTGATAGTGCTAGTGGACCTGATGGTTTCTTAGGCAAATTCTATCAAAGATGTTGGGATATTGTCGGCACTGACATCACGAATATGGTGAGAGAATTATTTTTTGGGTAGGAGATCCAAAGATTCATCATACGTACTAATTTGGTTATGATCCCAAAAAGTGAGAAACCTCTAACTCTTGCGGATTTCAGACCCATAAGCTTGAGTACTTTTGAGAATAAGATCATTTCAAGAGTTCTCCATGAGTGATTGGTGGACTGTCTGCCTGATATAATATCCAGAAATCAAATAGGTTTTGTGAAGGGCAGGAGCATCATAGAGAATGTACTACTTTCACAGTAGATTATAAGAGATAATTTGAGAAAAAAATGGCATAATATGGTGGTGAAATTGGACATGGCTAAGGCATATGACAGGGAATCTTGGATATACCTGACTAAAATGTTAAAGAAGATTTAGGATTCTTGGAAATGATGACTGATATGGTTTGGAGATTAGTTTCCAATAAATGGTACTCAGTACTGGTTAATGGACAGACTAATGTTTTTTTTAGATCATCTAGAGGATTAAAGCAAGAGGATCCTTTGTCCCTAATTAATTCATTATAGCTGCTAAAGTTCTAGTTAGGGGACTGAACAATCTCTATAATATTCTAAAGTTTAGGGGATTTGGCATGCCTAAATGGATCCAGACATCAACCATCTCTCTTATGTAGATAACACCATACAATTCTATTGAGGGGATAAAAGATCAATAAGGTGTATGATCAGAGTATTGGGTGAATATGAGAAGGTGTCAGGACAACTTATAAACAAAGGGAGAAGTTTCTTTTACCTACATGATAAGACTCCTTTAATAATGACTCAAAGGATAAGGAAGTGAATAAGTATCAATCAAGGTTTTTTCCCTTTAACTTACTTGAGATGCCCTGTTTTTATGAAGAAAGAAGAAGGAACATTTAGAAGACCTAATAAGGAAGATATCTAGGAGGTTAATGGTCTAACAGAAAAAATTCTTGAACCATGGAGGAAGGTATATTTTGATTAATCATGTCCTTCAAGCTATGCCAGTTTATCTCCTATCAGCAATGAATCCCCCCAAAAGTGTAATAAATCTAGATCCATAAGACTTTTGCTAAATTTTTCTGGGTTCAAGCGAGAGGGATTAAAGGAAGACACTGGGTGGCATGGGATGATTTATGTGTCCCTAAGATAGAAGGTGGACTGAGGTTTAGATCCTTACAAGATATAGCAAAAGTGTTTATGGAAAAATTATGTGGAATTTTAGAACTTGTATAACTTCCTTATGGAGTAATTTTATATGGAACAAAAATTGCAAAAAAGAACATCAAATGATAGCTAATGCAAGGGGTACNGCTAATGCAAGGGGTACATCCCAGGTATAGAGAATGATGATGATCATCAGAGAAGAGGTGGAGCATGAAATATGGCGACAAATTAAGGTAGGTAATGCTAGCTTCTGATTTGATAATTACATTTAAGAAGGAGGAAAGGATGAGGAAGAGCTAGAGGTGAAGAAGTTCATTCAAAATGGGGACTGGAATAAGGAAAAACATAGAAGTAGGCTATCAGAAGAGATGACAGAGCATATGATTAGAAATGTCAAGCCAGTTGACACTGGAGACAGAGATATTCCCTGGTGGATGGCTACCCACAAAGGAAAATTCTCTGTGAGCTCCGCTTATCAAATCATGAGAAAAAGGAAGGAGGAGGTGCCTTGGCTATTAAGCATCTGGATAAAAGGGATTCCTTTCAAACTGAGTTTTTTCTTTTTGAGAGTATGGAAGAAATGAATCCCCACTAATGATATAATGTGGTAGATAAAGATACTATTGGTGTCCAAATGTTATTTTCGTGAGATTCACAAGCAAGAAACCTCGAATCACTTATTTCCAATAGCTCCCATAGCTTTAAAACTATGGAAGAAGTTTTCTATATGTATAGGTTTCAATTCAGATGGGATGCATCTACAACAGCTAATGCATACATGGTAGAATTTACCAGCCCCCATAAAGCTGCAAGGCCTATTCAAAGCAATGCCAATGTTAATAATGTTGCATCTTTGGAAGAGGAGGAATGCTAGAAGGCATGGAAAGGATATCAACACATTTAAGCTGACCATGAGGATTCAACAAATAGTCCAAATGTTTATCAAGTCTAGATCCAAGGATAACAGTCCCTGGGCAGTGCGATAGAATTGTTAATGTCCTTCAGCACTACAACCTAAGTTATACTACAAAATAATCAAATGGGAGTTACCTATGGAGTCATGGATAAAGGTGAATATATATGGTGCTTTCAAAGGAAATCCGGGACTAAGTGCATATGGGTTTTTCCTGAGAGATCCTAGAGGTAATCTAATATATGTTGAGGCTCAAGAAATGAGCATCAGTACTAACATGAAGGTAGAGGTAAGAGAAGTAAAAGAGGCAATGCAGTATAATAGTAGTAAGGGATTTAAAATTACTCTAGAGATAGATTCCCTAGTTCTTAAGAAAAAGCTAACAAATACCTAGCATATTCCTTGGGAGATAGTTGAAGAAGTAGAGGACACTATGAATATGATTGATAGATACAATGTTAAATTAAATTATGTTTACAGAGAGGTTAACCGATTGGTGGATGCCATAGCTAATTTAGAATTCAATCAAGAAAGCAGAAGGATATATGCAACTTTCCATCAATATTCGAAAACATGCAAAGGGATCTTAAACACAGACAAGATGGAAATTCCATAACTTAGAATCAAAACGAGAAAGATCAGTCATAATTGTCAACAAGGTGACAGTGTTCCCCAATTTACTATAAAAGCTAAAAATTAGAATTACATGGGGAAGAGCTACCTAGCCTACACAATGACAGCATTTAAAAAGCGATACTAGTAAAAGGGAGCAAAGGAGTCGGATAGTCGAGAAAATTTCTACCAATGGAGAAACAGCGATATCTGAGGATTTGGGCAAAAGATTTTTCCTAATCCTGAGACAATGGCTAGACTACCTAGAAGCATGACTCTGCTCATTAATGGAGTCACAAAACTTTCCACCTAGAGATGTGACATAAGATTAGAGAAAGAAATAAAAAGAGGAAGAAAAGTTAGAAAATACTTTCTTAGCTGCATACTGAGCTCAATAATGGTGAGGATCAGGCAACAAATTGATCACCTAAAGAAACAAGAGGAAGAACTAATAGCTGGTGAAGGGGTACATCAGATCGAGGTTGAGAGGAGGCAAGAGAACCCTAGATTATCGGGGTATGTTTGGGATAAACAAATTTTATTAGGGTTAGTTGGGTCCGAATCAAGAGACACTACTTTGTATTGAACTTTTTGGTGATTGAATAAATAAAGGGACCATGGGTCCAAAAAATTGATTTATAAAAAAGAAAAGGAACCCTCTCTATCTGCTTCTCGATAGTGTCGTTGGTGGTCCAATTTACTTCGATTAATTTTAAGTTTTCATCTCTGTTATGACCGATGAACTGGTGTGAACAACTAGAAACTTTTCTCCAACTGGTCTCCATTTTTTTATGCAGATCTATGTAAGTGTCACCCATTTTCACATATTTCTATTTGTATTCTTATGCTTTGGCATTCATTTTTGCTTGTTGATCTTGTGTCTATGTTTTTTTAGGAGATCTCCTCTCTAAGGTTTGAAATTTAGACATTTTTTGGTCGTTGTGTAAGGTTCTTAGTATGTTCTCCATATGATGTTCATTTTGTCAATGAAGATCTATATTGGTCTTATTTATTTTCACTGTTTTTTGTGTTTGTAATATACTTTTATGAAACACCATTTTGCTTATAACTCTTTTATCTCGGTTTCTTCTAGGATATATTGTTTTGAGGTTTAGGGTCTGAGACTCCTGTGTCTGTGTGCGAGGTCACTAACTCTTGGATATCCTTGTATCCATTGGTTGAGTCTAGCTCTTGGATTTTAGCTACATTCTTCATATCTGAGTTTTTCTTTATATTCTTCATGAATGATTTGTAATATGCTAGTAGATCTAGCCTTTTTGCCTTCGATTTATCTCTGCATGGTTGTGTAGTTTCTTTTAAGTCTTTGCTTACCCTTGTGTTTGTATGTTCCTTTCACCGTTCTATCTTTTTTTCTTTGCATCTTTACTGTTGAAAAATTCATCTTGTTTTATTTCTAATGGATGGTGTCTATGGTTTTTCTCTATTCATGATCTTCCTACTTAAGGATGAAAGGTCCTGGAAACTATGATTTTCATCAGCCCTTCACCTTCAAATGCTAGGTTAGTGATATAGTCTACTAATGAGTTTCCTTCCCTGAATATATGTGTAATCTATATGTGTTGCTGCCTAATAGTTTCCTTTATTTCCTCCACTTTTGATGTGCTGTGGATTTACAGCATTTTCGATGCTTAAAACAGAGAAAATATGCATGGTCTTAGGGGTGTTTATATGGATATGATGCACTTTTTCTTTATTTTCAAGGAAATTTTGTGATGGAATTGAAATCTGTGAAAGAAGGAAAAAGAGTGCAAAAATTAGGCCAAGTACAGACTTCAGTATGATCCGTACCTTGGTGGTATAAGCCATGATATGAGAAATGATAAACTTCAGAATGATTTCTCATGGTACTGGTGAAGTGCGACTCTTGGTACAAGCCATACTATCCTGGTAGGAGTCGTACTAGAGCAGTCGTGCAAAACTTCAGAAAGATGCATTTTTATTAGTCTCTCGTTATGGGTAGCAACTACGACCTGTGCTGACTACCTATGACATGTACCAAGGAGCCATGGTAAATTTCAGAAAGAAGGTGGAATAGAAGATCTCATGGTACTAGAGGCAACCACGAGTCATAAGAGCAAGGCACGAATCATACCAAGACACTCGTGGAAATATTCAGAGGATGCTAGAAATTGCAGGTTCATACCATAACAGGAATGTACAACTCGTAGGAGCATTGTATGAGTCGTACCAACTCCCAGCACTTAACTAAATTCAGAGCTACCGGGCATTGTATGAGACGCGTTATGACTCATATGGTCAAGTTATGAGTCGTAGGAGAAGGCAGCGGCAGTTAATCAGTTTCCCTATTAATTAAGGAAAGGTTTCTAATTATTTATATAAATACTTTTCTATGTTATTTTTTAGAGGACGGATACTTTGATTGAAGAGTTCGACTTTTTGGGAGATTCTTCTTGAGTTTTCAAATATTCTTGGAGTTTACTTCATTGTTCTTGAATTGATCAAAGTTGAATTGTGCAATAATCAAGTGGGTTTTTATTTCCATCTTCATTATAAGTTCTTAATTATGTTTTCTTCAATGAATGCTAATTCTTCTTTACAATCATGAGAGGTTAAAACATCCACAACTAGGGTTATTGGAACCATGTTAAATTAACCAAGTAGGATTTGCAAAAAGTGATTCTAAACCAATATGAATGCTTGTATAGTCTTCTCTTCATCTTAAACATTTCTTAATGGAGTGCAACGTTAGGACTTGCCCGAATTCTCTACATGCTTGAACCTATAGAGGTAGAGATTAGGAAATGAGAAGAATAACAAAGCCTTGAACTTTATGGTTCATTATTTAACTTGAGCTGTGAATGCAGGATAGTTAACTTGGAAAAAATTGATAAAGGTTAAAGTGAACTCACTCAAGAGACCTAACCCGGTGATTGAGTATAGTCATCTAATAGGGGAGAACCAGTCGTTTGGATGAACCTATATTACTAGTACAACAAGCCACATGTTGGGATAGATCACAACTGTAAAAACCAAAAGTAGTTATGAATCCTTGGGGAACACCTCCCTAGTTAATTGCATCAACTTGATAACAACTTCAATCTTCAATACTTTAACGTGTTTCATTCTTTAAAACACCCCTTTAGCAAATAATCAAAGTAAAACGTAATTACTAGCATTATTCTACATCCTTTTCATATTCCTTAGCGGATCGACCCCAACCTTTGTTGGGTTCTTTATTGGCAACGTCCGCGTCATACTTTTATAGGTGTGTAATTTGAGCGTTATCAAAAGTGGCACCAGTATCAGGGAATACGACTTAGGATTAGATTAACTTCTTATGTTTAACTTTTAGTCGTTATTACCTTATTTATGTTTTTCTTTTGTTTTTGACACCCACTGATTGCCCCTTGGTGAATTTAAAGTACTGGGAGAAGCGAAAACCCCTTGATCTCACTTGATCTAGTGCTTAAAAGGACACTACAAAATATGGAGTATAATAAAACCCCCGAACAGATGTAGGCCAGATTAGCCGCTGAGGCTTGTCGTGTAGAGTTAGCATGACAAGCTACTCTTTAGGTGTAGATGATCCCCAAGGAGTGGTGTATAAAGCAGACCAACACAGACAGGGTAACAAAGGCTATAGATATGTTCCACAGTTCGATGATGAAGAGGACCTGTATATTGATGAAGCCGAGTCAACAGGAGCCATTATACCTCCAGCTTTGCCTGTTTGGGAAAAGTTTGATATCACTAGCACCTTGATCCATTTGCTCAACATGAAAGGGGGTTTTAGTGCAGCTGATGATGCGAATCTGCACCTGATGAACATCGTGGGGATTTGCAAGGCATACAGGTTTTCAGGTGTGAGCCAGGATGCTATCAGGTTGAGACTCTTTCCATTCTCTCTATTTGAAGGGGACACTTTATGATTGTCATAGTTGCCCAATGACTCCATAACAAATTGGAGGGAACTAAAGAAAGCCTTCTTAGGAAGGTTCTTCTCACCTTCCAGGATGTTGCAGCTTAAGGATGAGATCAATAATTTATGGTAGTTGAAGACTAAGGCACTATATAAGAATTGGCTAAGATTTAAGAAGAAGCTGACGTAGTGCCCTAATCATAAAATTCCTGATGAAAGTTTGTTGGAAATTTTTTACAAGTCTTTGAACAACAATACCAAGGCTGTAGAAGATATGGTAGTAGGAGGAGCACTGATGAGTCACTCGTGGGAGAAAGAAACTATCATATTTGTCTGAATGACTAAAATGAATAGGACTTGTCATAGAATGGAAGCTGAGACAGCTGCAGGTACATATGCCATAGGGATGACTGCGGACCAACGCAGAAAAAAGGAGAAACATGATCAGGAGTTGGCTCACATGATGGACATCTCTAGACCTACTCACGAAGCATATTATGGCTCTAGAGCTCAAAAAGTGAATGCAGTGGGAGCTCGGGGTCAGGAATCGGAGTATGAGCAGTCAGATATTTAGGAGGAGGCAAACTTTTTGGACAACCAGGTGGCGGATTTTTGGGCCAACACCTAAGGGTCCGGACACTTTGCGCCAAGGTTCCAAAAATCAAGGTTAGATACAATACAGAGACAACTACAATAGAAATAGGTATAGGGATAGGAGCAGAGGTCGTGAGAGAGAAGGTAATTAGAGAAAGAATGATGGCTACCGCAACGACCAAACATGTTTATATGTTCCTCCTAGGGCTCGTGATGTTGATGTTGTACCCTCAAAATTAAAGAACATGATGGCTGAGTTGCTAAAAAGGGATGAATTAACTGATGATCAACTAAAGGATATTAGGTGTGATATATCTGGCATGGGCCAAAAAGTTGAATCCCACGCTACAACAATTAAGCAGATGAGCAATAGCTTGGTCAGTTGTCTGCATCCCTACATGTGAGGCAGAAGGGAACACTTCCTAACAACACAGTCCAAAATCTGAAAAATGACAGTCACTGTATGGTTGTGATGATTAGAACTGGAAAGACTATTGTAGACCCTTCCTTGTCGGTTGTAGTTGAGATAGAGAGATAGAAGGAGGTTGAGCTGAATGAGAAGATGAGATTGTTGAACAAGAGGTTACAGGTGAGGCTGAGTTGACTAAGGCTCAAGGTGTTACAATGGATTCTGGAGCTGATATGGGGAAAGAACAAGGAGCTATGCAGATATATAAGGCTATCCCTCGACCACTGTCACCATTCCCTCAAAGGATGATGAAGAAGGCGAAAGATGGGAAGTTCTAGAAATTCTTATCTATGCTAAAACAACTATCTGTGAACATCCCATTGCTCGAGGCATTATAGAAGATGCCCGGATATACTAAGTTCATGAAGGACCTTGTGACTAGAAAGAGGTCCCTGAGCTATGAGCCGGTTGGTATCTTGCATCATTGCAGTGCCATAGCTTCATGGGTCCTTGCCAGGAGAAGGAGGATCCAGGTGCCTTCACCAGTCCTTGTAAGATTGGTGACTTTGAGTTCATGAGGGCACTTTGTGACTTAGGCACTAGCATCAACTTGATGTCATTAGCTATATTCAGACAGCTAGGCTTTGAGCCCCCACACTGACTATGACGTGTCTATTAATGGTAGACTATATAGTTAAAAGGCCAACGGGGATCCTATTTGATGTGCTAGTTATAATGGATCAGTTTATCTTCCTAGTTAACTTTGTGATCTTAGATTGAGAGGTTGATTTTGAGGTCCCCATTATTTTGGGCAATCATTCCTTGCCACAGGAAGATCTTTGGTGGACGTTGAGGCTGGACAGTTAAACTTCAGGCTGAATAAGGAGGAGGTCAAAATTCAATTTTTGTCGGTCAATGAAACAGTCCATGAGTTTAGGGTAGTGTCAGACTTTGAGGATGATTTCGAGTTTATTGATAAATTCTAAGTAGTCAAGAGATTTGCGTCGTGCTGCAATGTTAAATTAGGTGCTTCTTGGGAGG
This sequence comes from Datura stramonium, assembly GCA_018107945.1. Lineage (NCBI taxonomy): Eukaryota > Viridiplantae > Streptophyta > Magnoliopsida > Solanales > Solanaceae > Datura > Datura stramonium. Next base: position 165,119 of record JACEIK010002292.1, read on the forward strand.
AAACCCATGAGGTGGTTTGGTGAAATTTGAGTAATCAAATCACCTGCGTCATTCCGCAATGTTAAATCAAGCGCTTCTTGGAAGGCAATCCAAGTATCTTGGCTTATGTATGTTAAGTGTGCAAGTAAAACAAAAAAAAACTAGTGGATGAAAATTGCTGCAAAGGACTGGACTACGAGCCTTAGTACGAATCGTAGAATGCTTGTACGGCTCGTAGTACTGTCCGTGGTGAGAAGCAGAGATTTCTCCAGGTGCATGAGTTCATGTTACTATTGGTCACTATGAACCGTACCTCTATTGTATGAGTTGTAGTACCCACTATAAGGATGAACTATGCTAAGTATGGCAGTGCAGAAATTTTGACTTACGAGTCATAGTACGAAACATACCTTCATGGTACAACTCGTACCATGTGCTCATAAGACCCAAGGTAAGTTTACTCAGTTTCTTGCTTCAAGTCCAGGGGATGATCCGTATGTATGACCTACGGCTCATGGTACGAGTTGTGATAGGCAAAATTAAATTAATTGACCCGGCTTGACCCGGATTTTCAAATCCGTCCTAACCTATTTAAATCCAAAATTCTCGGACTTAATATCTCACAAAATCAAAAGCAAGAAACCACGATCATCTCCCCACAATCCCCACTCATCCGTAACTCACTCTTAATCCAATCATACACGATTCAATCTATAAAAACCATAGAGATTGCTCGATTTTCACCCTCTAAAATTTCGAGTAAGCAATAGTGAACCAAGAAGTTAGCAAGTAAGTGGGACTTTCTTCCTTATTATTTTTTGCTAACTTTAATTGGAACCGCCACTTTGATTCCTCCATAAATGAATGTGAATGGAAGAATGTGATCAGTGGGGGATCTGTGATATCTGATCTTGGGAAGAATTTCATGCCCAAGTGATACTCAAATGCTTCATTTCTACTTGTTTATCTATTATTATGTACATTCTCATGTGATTCTTAGTTAAATGTGAATTTATACTAACCAACATGATTAGTGTTGTTTTGCAGGTAAAAGGAATTTTTTGAAATTAATCTACAAGTTGGTGAAGTGCGGGAATGGACTTGGAAGCAAGAAGTGGAAGTTGACAAGGGAAAGTGGCAAAAATAAGGGCTCCGTGATGGCACCGTGTCACGCTACCATCGCGGAGGCATTCTTTCATGGAAAAATTATTTTGTGAAATTCGGTGGAGGTTAGCGTTACCTCCGGTAGCGCGGCGGTGCTCGCGGTACTCCGTGTAACATTGAGTGTGACTACCTAGAACCTCAAGTTCCATTGAAGGTGCGCGATAGCACGTCACAGGCAAGGCTTCACTTGATACAAGTCGTGCCACGGTGAGGGTGCGGTTACACCGGGAGCCGACTTCCGGTAGGGTTCCACGATGGCAAGTGGCACGGAGGGAGTGCTCAACGATACACTACGTGCCACGTTGCTTGTTATTCCAGGAAAAATTCTCAATAGTACAAGCACCCTTAGGTTTTATTTTAAACATTCGACTTTGTTGAGCAAGAACGTGGGTTTCTGGCGGTTGAGAGGGACGAAAATTCCTAGGGTTATTCTCTTCCTTCTCTCTTTAATTTAAATTGTTTGTATGAATTCTACTTATTTGAAGATGTTTAATCCACAAATGAGTGGCTAATTCACCTCTTGCTGAGGTTGAGAATAATTGTAGAGGAATGTAATTATTGATCATTTCAGTTTTCATCTTTTCTTCAATGGATTTGTTCTATCCAATTTCTTGTTTTTACTGCATTAATGTTTGGCCAATGTTAATGTATATCTTAGAAATCCAATTTATATTTTTGAAAAGGAAAGGGTGAACCCAATTGTGAATTGGTAGGATATGACTTTTCTTGGCTGTAAAAATTGAGAAAAGATTTACATTTAGAATAGGAAATATGTCACGAAAGTCTTATTAGTCAATTGTGGAATCGGTTATGTATGGCTAAGCATGAGATTCTTATATCACAGAAATGTAGAATAAAGTCTCATGATTCTTGAGTTGGATAGGAGTCGAAAGATCCAATCCATAGGCAATTAATTCTTGACTAGCAACCAAAGAAGATTAATTTGAATTGAATTAATTTATTTGTTTATTTGTTATGTATTTTATAATTGAGAATTTACGAGTTTTGTGATTTTAAATTATAATCTTTACTTAGATTCTTATTACTTAGTGATCTTAACTCATAAAACATTATTTATTTGGTTATGCATTCATAGAATATAGTTCACTTTGACACTTAAGTTGAGTAATACCAGTTCGGTCTGTGGGATCGATACCCAGCTTGAAATAAAAGCCACTTTGTGCTTGTACATTTTATGCACTTGCGTGTGTTTCCAGTCGAATAAGTTTTGGCGTCGTTCTTGAGGACTTGCAATTAGTAAATTTATTTTTTCTTAGTGTTAGTCTACAAATTCAATATAAGTGACAACGATCTTAGCTTTTCTCTTGCAGGTATTGAATTTTTTCTGAACCTTAGCAAAGAAATAAGGAGTTGGTGGATTCATTTATAGAGCCGGAGAGACAATTTCATCGTCAAAGAAGGAAAGCTCTAGAGAAGAAGCTGCATTTGCTAAGGCAAGACAGTGGGCAGCAGCAGAATCCACCACTAAGGCAGTTTAGTGCCCAAGGAGATAGCAAGACCGGTCACGAATTAGCAATCCCATGCAAATAATGTTACAACTAGTATTCGCATGCTAGAGCCGGGAGGAGGTTCGAGCTTAAAGCGAATATGGTGCAGGTGTTGCACACCGGCGGGCAAGTCACAGGTCTCCCTCGCGAAGATCCGCAACAACATCTTCAAACCTTTTTGGAGATAAGTGACAACATTCCACTGGGTATCATCCGACTATGTGAAGCACATTATTCCCGTTCTCATTATTGGGGGAAGCAAAGAGGTGGTTGAAAGCTGAACCACCTAAATCTATCACTACTTGGGATGATCTTTCAAAGAAAGTTTTGTTACGATTCTTTCCATCTGGGAAGACAGCCAGACTTAGAAGTAAGATTCTAAGTTTCAAAAACAGAGAGAGAGGGTGAGAATTTGTATCAAGCTTAGGAGGGGTTCAAATAAATGTTAAGGGATTGTCCTCATCATCATCGAGTCTAATGATGTGTTGGTGCATACATTCATTGAGGGTTTGAAACCACATACCAAAATTTTGTTAGATTCAGCAGCTGGGGGGCAGGAATTTGAGAAGACTTTGTGAAGGAACTTATACTTTGTTAAATCGTATTTCACGAAATCAGTGAATGCGGACTCAACACGAAGAGGAACAGAAACGGCAGGAGTCTTTGAGGTGGATGGTTTTACAGCTATGTGCACATATAACTGCATTGCAAAATCAACTTAACACCCACTTCGACGGTATGAGCTTGAATCAAGCACAAGCCCAGTCAATGTAGTTCATCGGGTATGGTGTGACGTATGTGGGAGTAATGAACACTCGAGTGGGAATTGTTGTGGTGCCAATCCAGATCGGTAAATTTGTTTGGGAACGTCCAGAGGAATAATACCAACAGTATGGAAACATTTACAACTCAAATTGGAGAAAATCATCGAATTTCTCTTGGGGGTAATAGCCACCAAGGACGAGTTCGTATCGGGGCGTGCGGAAATCAAGGGGGGCATCGGAATTTTCAGTCTCAATACAGGAAACAATGCCTCCTCCACCACCTTTCTTGTGAGATATGTTTCAAAACAATTATAGCTAACCAAGCACAAATGCGGAGTTGATTATGTGACGTGCGGCTAACATGAAAATGACGATTAGCTAAAGGCGTTAAGTACCCAGTTTGGACAGTTGGTTGGAGCCCCAAACATAGGCCCAGAGGAGGACTACCGAGTGATGCAGCCCAAATCCCAAGCAGGTGTGCAGTGACCACAAGGAGTGGACTACATCTTAAGGAGGTGGAACCAAAAAGACCACCTGTGTGCAGGTAGTGGAAAAAGATGGGAAACATGATGATGTGAGGGGGAAAGGAAAAGGCAGCTGAGACAGAAGACCACCACCCCTTCCCTCAGAGATTAAGAAGCACAAGGAAGAAGCTTGCTTTAAGAAATTCATGGAAGTGCTGAAAACGGTACACATTAATTTGCTGGTTGATGTTTTGCGAGGAGTGAAAGATGCCAAGTACATCAAGGACATCGTGGCAAACGAAAGCAGATTGACGGAGTATACTACGATGGCTCTTATTAAGGAGTGCACCTCTTGAATACAGAACGGAGTTGCTAACAAAGCTCAGGATCTTGGGAACTTTACCATTGATTACAATTGGGCAAAGTATTCGAGCTCGCGGATTATGTGATTTAAGGAGCAAGTATAAATGATGCCGACGTTGGTGTTTAAGAAATTGGGGCTGGGCAGCCCTAGATCAGCCTGCTGTGATCTTGCAGCTAGCTGACCGTTCTTTGGCCAGACCGAGATGGTATTGTGGAGGATGTGCTAGTGCAAGTGGGCTCCCTCATTTTCTTGGTGGATTTTATTATCTTGGATTTCGAGCCGGATGTGGAAGTCCCATTTATTTGGGTCGACCTTTCTTAGCAACCAGGCGAGCTTTGATTCAATATGGCTGCTGGGCAGCTAACCATCTGTGTGCCCGCAATCAGAAATAGAGGTTTTGATGTGTACAAGGACATGAAGCTACCGGCCATTTTATGAGGAGCTATCGCATCGGTGTTCTAAATCAGAATTCAACTCTTCAGATTGTTGACTCATAGGACCCATTGGAGAGAGCCTTGATGGGCTCCGATCATTTGGAGGAAAGCGTTGCTCGTATGAGATGGTGCAGACGCTGGGCAGGCCAAAATGGTTTCCCGAGGAAGCAAGACTTTCAGCCATTGATGAGGTCCTTGGAACAATTGCCAAAGCCATCAATTGAGAGGCACCAAGAGTGGAGTTGAAGACATTTCCTCCACATCACTGAAGTATGTATTTTGAAGATTGCACCTTGCAGGTCATCATTTCCACCCAGGCTGACGGAGGCACAAGTGAAAGATGCATTGGTGGTCCTCAAGAGGTGGAAGAAAGCAATGGGTTGACAAATGTCAGACATCAAAGGAATTAGTACTTTTTGCACACAGGATTTTTATAGAAGAAGGATCAAAGCCAGCTGTGCAACGTCGGCGGAGGTTGAATCAGGTGATGAAGGATGTAGTTAGGAAAAGGAAGTGATCAAGTGGCTTGATGCAAGTGTGGTATATCCCATTTCAGACAGTGAATGGGTTAGCCCCGTTCAGTGTATCCCAAAGAAAGGAGGGATGACCATGGTCACCAATGAAAAGAATGAGCTGATTCCCACCGCCTGATCCATGGTGGCCGAATTTGCATGGATTACATAAAGCTCAATGAGGCCACAAGGAAAAATCATTATCCTATCCCATTTTATTTGATTAGATATTGGACAGGTTGGCGAGGTAAAGAATATTATTATTTCCTTGATGGATATTCTGGCTAACCAAAATAGCCATAGCAGAAGGACCCGAGGGAAGACCACTTTTACATGTCCTTGTGGGACATATGATTTCAGGAGGATGCCATTTGGTCTATACAATGCACCAGCAACATTCCAGAGATGCATGATGGCGATCTTTCACGAGTATGGTGGAAGATTTTGTCGAGGTATTTATGGATGACTTTTTCTATTTTGGTATTTCATTCTCATGTTTGCTTAGAATCTTGGCGAAGTGCTAAGCTCGATCTTGAAGACTCTAACCTTGTGCTCAACTGGGAGAAATGTCATTTTAGTCAAAGGGTATCGTCCTTGGCCAGAGTGTCATGCAAGGGTTGGAAGTCGATTGTGCAAAGATCAAGTGATCAGCTACCCCCACCGGTGTCGGTGAAGGGTGTTTGCGGTTTTCTCGGACATGCGGGGTTCTCTGAGGCGGTTCATCAAGAACTGCTCTAAAAATTTCTAGACCGATATGCCAGTTGCTATAAAAAATAGGTGAAGTTCGAGTTTGACGTGGATTGTGTTAAAGCATTCGAGGAGTTAAAACAGAAGCTGGTAGAAGCGCCTATTCTCATTTCTCGGATTAGAGCCGTTTGAATTAATGTGATGCAGTGACGTGGCTATAGGAGCTGTATTGGGGCAGCGGAGGAATAGAATTTTTCATTCTATTCATTATGCAGGCAAAACACTTGACGCAGCCCAAGTCAATTATACAGTCACCGAAAAGGTGATGCTAGTAGTGTTAGCATTTGATAAATTCGGGTCCTACTTGGTAGGTTCTAAAGGTAGTGGTGTATACTGATCATGCAGCAATTCGGTATCTGTTTAACAAGAAGGATGCAAATCCTAGACTAATCAGAATGGATGTTATTTGCTACAAGAGTTTGACCCTAGGGTTTGGGACAGAAAGGAGAGCGAGAATCAATGGCGATCACCTATGCGATTGGAAAGTCGATTGCATATAAAGGAAGGTGATATTATAAAAGAAGAGTTCCCAGATGAGCAGCTCTTGGCAATAAGAGAAGCTGAAATCCTTGGTATGCAAATATTGTGAATTTGCTGGTAAGTGGAGTCTACCCACCGGAGGCTACGGCTCAGCAAAGAAAGAAGTTGAGACATGATTGCAGGTATTACATATAGGATGAGTGCATTATTTGTTTAAGCAAGGACCGGATCAAGTGATGAGACGATGCATCCCAGAGAGCCAGATTGCATAAGTATTGAGGAGTTGTCACTCATCATTGTATGGAGGGCACCACGGAGGTGAGCGGACAGCTCACAAGGTGCTCGATTGGAAGTTTTATTTTAGCCTACCTTGTTTAGGGATTCTATAGCATATGTAAAAATGTGTGATAGATGTCAAAGAACAGGTACAATTTGTAGAAGGCAGGAGATGCCACTGCAGCAGATAATAGAAAGTGGAAATTTTTATGTATAGGGAATATACTTCATGGGCCCGTTCCCACCGTCATTTATTGTCGTTACATCTTGGTAGTAGTTGACTATGTATCAAAGTGAGTAGAGGCAGCGGCTTGTCCCGAGGAATGACAACAAGGTGACAAATTTGCTGAAAAAGCAAATTTTCACCAGGTTCAGGACACCCCGAGCTATTATCAGTGATGGAGCGGCTCATTTTGTGAATGCGAGTTTCAGGAATTTGCTAGCTAAGTATGGGGTGCGGCACAAGGTAGCAACAACGTATCATCCCAAACTGGTAGGCCAAGAAGTGGAGGTGTCGAACGGAGAGATAAAGCGGAGATTCTACATAAGACGGTAGATACTGCAGCGAATTGATTGGTCAAGGAAACTTGACGTGCATTGTGGGCTTATAGGACTGCATACAAGACACCCATTGGGACTTCTCCGTACAGGTGGTCTATGGAAAGGCATGTTATTTGCTTGTGGGTTGGAACATCGCGAGCATGAGTGCATGAGAAAAGCGGAACATGGATCCGGAGCTAGGGGAAAGAAGAAGAGGTTGATGCAACTCAGCGAGCGCGCGGGGTTTCGATGGCATGCCTATGAAAGTGCCAAATGCAACAAGGAGAACACTAAAAGGTAGCTGTGAGGCATATGGTGCATCCGATCTTTGAGCACGAGAAAGTGTTGCTATTTAATTCAAAATTGAAGCTTTTTCCAGGGAAAGTTGCGGTCCAAGTGGTCAGGGCCGTTTGAAGTGTTGAGATGACCCCACACGGGGCAGTGCTAGAACATGGAAGAAGATAGAAGTGCAACAATTTTGGTGATTGGGACGATACCGACATTATTGGGGTACGAGGGCGTTATTGAAAACGTCCATCACTCTAGAGAATGATTGAGAATGAGTAGCGTCGAGCCGCGATGGTAAATCAGGCGTTGCACGGGAGGCAATATTGAATGTGTTGTAATAGAAGAGTAAATTATTTGGAAAAAAAAAATTGTTGCATGCAACCTATGATTTCTAACCAAGTTCTTGTGGTGAAATGATTTTCAGGTGGAACGGAGGGCAAAAATACAAAAAGCATGAGAGAAAAATCAAGGTAAGAAAATAAAAATTAGCACATTCCAGTGAGCCTCGCGATGGCTCCGTGTGCGGAGGAGGCCTCGCGTTTACCCTCTGTGACACGTTGAGGTGTAATCTGGATTTTTAAAAAAATTTCCAAAACTGTCTCGATAGCTCCCACGTGATGGGGGGTGCTCAGCGTTACCCTCCGTGACACATTGAGGTGTCATTATTTAGTGGTCACCTCGAGTCATCGGGTACCCCGCGCGAAAAACCTCTTTTAAACCCCAATTTTCTTCATTTTTGTCCCATTCTCTCAATTCCTCTGCGACCCACCCAAAATCCCCGTCTCCCCCAACGTGACACGGACTTAGTGATCAACTTTCTTTGAGTTTTCTTCAATTTCCTTGAGTAAAGGTATGTTCTTGAATTTTGCTCCTTTTTCTCAAATTTTCGATTCTTGAACATGTTTTGTGATTCCAACCTTGCCTAAGTTAGAAATAGCTTGAAATCAATTGAGTTATGATTGAATAATGTTCCTAGTGTCGTTGTGAGTAGATTAACACAATGATTACATATTTATTGAAATTCTTGCGATATTGATAGCTAGGGTTGAGGATTGAAAGGAAGAACACAAAATGCATGAAAATATTTGATAAATTGGGTTGTGCATGTTGTTTGAAGTGAAATGTATCTAGTGATTGATGTTGAATATGCTAGAAGTTAGAGGGATTTTCGGAGAATGCAATTGGAGAATGCAATTGGAGAATTACATAGGTTGTTGAAAAAAATTGCAAAGTGCTAATGATGATGTAATTGAATCGATGGAGAAATTTTTATTCATTGGACGAATTCTAGGTAGTACCGTGTTCCATCGACTTATACGAATGCACTAAGCATGTTGAATGCTAAGAATGGCAAGCTTCGGGAATGTCTTGTCGAATTGTGTTGATTGTGGCTAAAATGGTGGTGATCCAGGTAAAACCCAACCTTAGTTGTAGCTAATTCTGACTTGAATAACATTGGACTGTATGTTTGAATGTACAGGAACAATGTTTAAAGAAGACAAGACAAGGGAAGGGCACATCCACATCGGGCGCGGCGAAGAGGGTAAGATTGAGGCACGAGTCCCAGCAGCACCGATGGTTCCTAAGAGGTCAACGCCGTGCAATATGGAACCAGTTGGGTGACTGATGAGGGGAAGAATTGGTATGCTAAACATAAAGAAACCAAATACTTCCGGAGGAACGAGATATGCAGGGAACCACGGCACGAAATTCCCGCGGATTGTACCTGAGGATAGTGCTTGTTAGGCTAAACTTCATTTCAGAAGAACCCAGGAGTGCAATCTCCATCTTATCCGAAGTTCAATGCAAGTGGAGCCCGACCTTACGCAGCCACACCATAAAAATGAGAGGGCAGGTTGTCACTTTTGGAAACCCACCATCGGGGCCCAATCTGAGGCGCGGGACCTGACGCTCATGTCCTCCATCGGCTAAACATCACTCCACCCTATGCAGACATCAGACGCACCTTATGTGGGCCGATCGACAACCGGGTGGGGTAGACACAAGGAAAGGGCCTACCATCAGACATTCCTATTCTTAGATGAACGGGGAGGCGGATTTGGTTGAAGATTGTTTGTTTGTGCTGATCACAGGGGTGCACATGGCTTGATATACCCGATATAGAGTTTGTCTGGTATATGCACTGATGAAAGGGCTGGAGATCAATGTTGGGCGGTGATCATCTCCACCATGAAGAGAGCCCGACTGCATCAAGAGCATAGATACGGGTTCGGTGGTGTGCTTACCACGTTCTGAGGCCACTATATTGAGGAGGAGGCCTAGATTACATCCCTAAAATCGACAGGTGTGCCTTAGATGTCCACCAAGCCAGGCACCTGACCTCACTTATAGTTCGTGCTCACACTAGCGAGCGACATGCCAGGATGATTAGTACATGGCCCCGCATGTACGGGATGCGAGTGTTGCAGTTGCGCATCGGAGAGGCCCGCAACGGAGGATGAGCTGTGGCGGATCGAGTTGGATTACCCATTCAATGAGAATGCCCGGGATTTATGCAGAGTGGGGCCCGTATTTATGGAGCCCGTGGATGATGACGTCCCTACCGATAAGGGGCACGCCAGGAGGACTCAGATGTTGGAGTCGGACGGGGGCGAGGGCGGTCGATATGGGGAGATGAAGCAGCTTTGATGAAGAGATTGAATACTTTGATCCGAGTCAGAGTTTCACCACAACCTTTGTGATATTTTGCAATTATGTGAAAACTGGGACAGTGTTCGGCTTAAGTGTGGATTAGGAAGTAGTTAGGTGCTAAACCCCATTTTGTTTATGTTTTGTTTATGTTTGTTGTGCCCCATGCTAAATGTGACCACAATGACTCCGTGTTTCGTGTTTTGTAATTAATGTTGGTGTTGTAATGAATATTGAGTTGCTGTTGTGTGTGTTGTGTAAATATTTTTCAATTATATTTTAATATTTTTCTATCGAAATTTTGTTGAAATTTTTATGTTGGAGTTTCTCGGTTTTGTTTTGGTGCTTTTCCCTGAGAATAGTCCCATTGAACCGACATTGTAGATAGCGATGTTTCCCTATGATGGATGGATGACGACCGTCTTAGTAAATGTACTCTATAGGATTAGTTTTTCTTTTTCTTCTTTCTTGTTTGTTTCCCAAACGTATCGCTAATGTGGTTCGAAATTCTTGTTACGTGTTGTACATGATAGTTAGAATGTAAAGGTAATTCGTGTGAAAATTGTGCAAATATGTTAAACATGTTGAGATACCTAGGCGCAAGTTCGATTCCGGTGTGATCGAGGCTTAATGGTGAATTCTTGTAATTAGCTGATTGAAGAGTACGGCCCAATTATGTCTTAAGTTGAGCATGTACCTGTTGAGTGTGAGGGAGAGGTTACGACTATTCCATGCTATTGTGAAGTGTCTAGGAGAACTTGCCTGGTGTATATACTAAACGAAATGAAGGATGTGGATTGTAGGAAAGGATGTAGGCATTTCTTTGAATAAACCGAAAGATCTCCCTTATCATACCTACCTTGAATGTACATCCTAGTTAGCCCCATTGAGCCTTTAGCCTATTTTTTTCTTTGAAGAGGTACAAACCGAGCTTAATCCCTTCTTTTCATTAGCCGTGAATTTGACCCAAAACTCTTAAGCGCTTAAGAAAAACAATTTTCCCACGGTGTAAAGAGGTGAGAAGTGTGAAATGGAAGGAAAGCGAAAGTTCTGAAAGCTAAAGAAAAGGTCAAAGAGTGCACTTGTTGAGGTCGTTAATTAATAGTAGAGTAAGAAAATCAATGAATGAGAAAAAATAAAGATGCATAAATACTCTTTCCTAGTGAGTCAAGTGTGCTTAAAGAAATGGGAACAAAAACAAAGAAGAAAATTCAAGAATGAGAGGATGGAGGAGGAAGCAATGCCGTACTGAAGGTAGGATGTATTAGCGCTTGGGGAAGCTGAACCTTATTGTTAGTTGGCCCAGTGTTACTAGTTCCTTAGTTTACATTACAACCCATTAAGTCCTACGTGATCTTACATCACGCATCCTTATATTATTGGAGTAAAACACTAGAGGCAAGCTTATTGGTCATGACATGATGCATGTGAATTCTTTGGGAGAGCGAGCGAAATCATATTCATATACCCCTACATGTTGTGCTTTGGAAATCGTATGAGGGAAAATGGGGTAATTCTCTTGTGTTGTGAGGGCACATGCTTGATGAGAGATAAAATTTTATGTCGGATGTCTTGATCGGTGATTTGCACAGCGAGTTTTCAAAGATCGAGAATCGATTCTTGAGGTAGGAAGGTCTTAATGTGGTGTACTTCATTGTATTGATTAAACCATGCATGTTTTCTTGATGATTTGCTATCTTAAATAATCTGTATAGCAGTAGCTTGAATGGTCAAGCCAAATTAGCTATGCGTGGGTTTTGATGCATGAGATGTGAGAGTATTGTTCGAGGATGAACAAGGTTTAAGTGTGGGGTAAGTGATCTTGGGCAGAATTTCATGCCCAAGTGATACTCAAATGCTTCATTTCTACTTGTTTATCTATTGTTATGTGTACATTCTCATACGATTCTTAGTTAATGCAATTTATACTAATCAACATTATTAGTGTTGTTTGCGGGTAAAGGAATTTTGGAAGCTAATCTACAAGTTGGTGAAGTGCGGGAATGGACTTGGAAGCAAAAGTGGAGTTGACAAGGGAAAGTGGAAAAAATAAGGAGCTCCATGATGGCGTCGTGTCACGCCCCATCGCGGAGGCATTCTGCCTTGGAAGAATATTTATGTCAAATTCCGGTGAGTTGCGATGTTACCTCCGTGGCATGGAGGCAGTGCTCCGCGATGCACTCTGTGTCACGTTGAGTGTGATTACCTAGAACCTCAAGTTCGGTGAAGGTCTTGCGATAACGCACCGTAGCGCGAAGGCAAAAGCTCCGTGATACAAGCCGTGCCAAGGTAAAGATGCGATTACACGAGCGACTTCAGTGGGGTTCGCGATAGCCCGTGGCACGGAGGAGTGCTCCGCGATACACTCCGTGCCGCATTGCTTGTTATTCCGGGAAAAATTCTCAATAGTATAAATAGCATACTTATGTTTTATTTTAAACATTTTGACTTTGTTGAGCAAGCTGGGTTAGGGGCGATTTGAGAGGACGAAAATTCTAAGGTTATTCTCTTCCTTTTTCTCTTTAATTTCAATTGCTTATATAAATTCTACTTATTTGAAAATGAATTTAATCCACAAATGGTGGCTTCATTCACTGCTAGAGTTTGAGGATAATTGTAGGGAATGTAATTATTGATCATTTCAGTTTCATCTTTTCTTCAATGGTTGTTCTATCAATTCTGGTTTTTACTGCATTAATGTTTGGCCAATGTTAATGTATATCTTAGAAATCCAATTTTTATTTTGAAAAAGAATTGGACATTGTGAATTGGTAGGATAAGATCTTTTCTTGGTTGTAAAACTTGAGAAGAATTTCACGTTGAGAATAGAAATATATGTGAAAGTCTTATTAGTCAATTGTAGAATGGGTTTATGTATGGTTAGAGCATGAGATTCTTATATCACAGAAATGTAGAATAAGTCTCCTCATTCTTGAGTTGGATAGGAGTCAGAAAAGATCCAATCCATAGGCAATTAATTACTAACTAGCAACCGAAGAAGATTAGTGAATTGAATTAATAAATTACATCCCTGCAAGAAGTTTGTCTTAACCTCAGATTGTTCATTGCTATTGTTCAGACTCTAATTAAAATCTTGACTTAGATTCTTATTACTTAGTGATCTTAACTCATAAAACATTATTTATTTGGTTGTCTACATTCATAGAGATATCGTTCACTGACGCTTACGTTAATTAATACTATAGTTTAGTCCCTATGGGATTGATACTTGGCTTGAAATAAAGCTACTTTACTAGCATGCGATCACTGCACTTGCGTGTAGTTTCAGTCGAACAATATGCTCCGCTACGTTTTGGAGTGTATGAAACTAAATGACCTTAATTTTGGAGTGAATGAACTAAAATGGAAAATTGAAATTGTGAGGATAGATTGGGTAGATGATGTCGTGTGTAATATGAATCAATGGGGTGGTGAAATGCAGTTAACCACCCCTAAAAATGTGTTTGATTTAAAATAAACAGGGTTACCTACATGCTGGCATTACTACAAAGGCAGGCACGGGATTACGAGCCATTCGACTTGTGGTTCCATACCACGGCTCGTATGATTATCCGTTAGGACTATCCCAGACATTAAAAGAGAAGTCATGGTATGGAACTAGTACGACTCGTGGTATCTCATTACAAGTTGTACCTGGTAGTCGCACCAAGAATGAAAAGGAGTCAAGTTCAAAAGTAGCAGTCGACCCTTAGTGCGACTCATTGAAATTCAACTAAGATCCATAACACGAGTCATACAAAAATACTAAAAAATCTCATAATTTCTGGAATTCTTCCTACGACCAGTAGTACGGATCGTACCAACCTGGTATGAGTCCTACAATTGAGTCATGATAGTGCCAAACAGTATTACGAATCATACCACCTAGGTCCGGCTCATCTTGATGACTCTGAGTAAAATACTAAAGAATAATATTCTTGCTTTCTTTTCTTAGAGCATACGTACTAACCTTTTCCTCCACAGGTACCATGAAAACAAAGAGGAGAGCAACCAAGAATTCCCATGTGAAAGGAGTCCCTACTAAAATTGTTGCACAGAGGGCATTGAGAGATGAGCCCTAAAACTCCGAACAGAAAGAACACACCTAGTGGTACGATGGAGGAATACCAAATTGTTACCACTAATACTGATGAGCCACAGAACTACTAGGGCACGGGCCAAGGCTCGGGCCGAAATTACATCCACCACTCGGGTAAATGCTCCCTAGTCGAGGATGGAGTAGATGATTAGGCTCGGGAGCCCAGTGGCTCGGAATGTTGGCAGAAGAATTCAGGGAGGCTAAGTCCATGTGGGGATGGATGAGTCTGGATCTGGGGAAAGGAATGCCACTGAGGAGAGGATGATCAAACTCCTCCCCTCCAGGAAAGTGGCACCATGAGGTTACATGTACCCAGTTCTTAGGAAATCTATGAAATGGTCTTAGCTCTCACACCTCCAAATTGTACCCTAGGTGAGTATCCAGGAAGACCGCGAATCCTGACTCGATACACTAAATAAGATCATGTAGATAAAGTATATTTTCAACTTCTATGGGTTTCCTTTGGATAGCTCAGACCTCGACAGCTATAGTGCTAGATTAGTCGGGAGTTCTACGCTAACTACTTGGCAATAATGGAACAGAAGACAAAGGCTAGGCAGAAATTAAAGAAGCAGCTCAGGCTTGATGGTGTCGCCTTTTAGGGACGAGTAGTTTATGTCACCGAGAGATGATCGCCAGCATCCGTTGTATGGGCCTGATTTAGAGCTCCGATGCCACAGGCGAGTTTGGCTACAGAATAGATGCCCTAAAAAGGGTAAAGTAGCTATTCTAGAGGATAGGCAGATTCAAGTGAGATGGATAGCTTGAGGTAATAGTCGAGTACAAGGAGGAGGTAGACTGGGCGGCGGTGAGTGGAGATGGTCACTAGCCTGTGAACTTTCATAACAAGGGGTCTGGACACTGGTTCTCTCAGTTGGCTGTATTAACACCTGTGACAGAGTAGCATTGATGGCATGTGTCATGTGTCTGGGTAAACCATCAACATCCTGCAGGAATGGCGTGTCGGGATCGCTGTGGCAAACACCACTATCCCTTACCGCGTCTCATCACAAACTTTGTAGAATGCGAAGTGTGGTTGATAAAGGGATATTGATACTAAGGTTGGGCAATAAATGACTGTAGATATAGGATTTATTCAGGATAAGATGAACTGGTAGAGTCGGATTAGACTACTAGCAGTAACTCTACCGCCACAGCCAACAGGGGCAAGCGAGATAGATGCCTACCTTACGAGGTAAGGATAAAGATGTCGGCTATAGGGGCCAGCCACATAGAGAGCAGCTCCAAACACTTTCCACATCTCTGTTGGGCATTCCCTAACCATGTCCCAGCCCGCTATGTTTTTCTTCCGGGGAGTTTCTCAGAAGATGACCAAGAGATTGATGATGACGAGAAAAAGGTCTACATTGATGTAGAACATCAATCAAAAGGTAAAGGCTGAGATAGGAGGCCGCTAGAGGATTACACAATCGGTTGGATAGCTTTGAGCTTCGTTTCCAATAAGCGCTTAGGCGAGAAGCCGCACGGGCAGCTTGAGAGATGAGTTGGGGCTCTTCGGAGCAATTCATTGGTCTGTCGTCCTGAATGTGTCGGCCTTACTAGCCCTCACCAATTTTGATTCGGATGTCGAGATCGATAAGGAGCTTTAGTTTGGGCATATTGGTTTCCCGACAACAGCTGGTAGAGATAAGGGGAAGAAGAGGGCCTCAAAGGTGTTAGAGTGAGGAGCCCTCAAAGAAAGAAAGAGAAGGAGAGAAGAGAGTGTAAGGGGGTGATAGTGGAAATTGCGGTCTCATGGCGAGCATATGTCAAAGCTGCAAGAAAGAGTCAGAGTAGCAGAGAGCTCCACCATGGCCCCTAGAGAGCTTGCGGGTGGAAAGGACCCTTCAGGTGAGCCATTCAGCTAGATTAGATGATGAGGTCACCGTGGCAACCACTACTATTGAGGGGGTGATCCTTTGCACCGTGTCCCACACCATTTGAGTGTGTCGGCCACCGCTAGAGCCACGACTATAGCGGAGAAGTGTGCCTATACACCCACTTTAGGATAACAAGAGTGCTTAAGAGCGCCACAGGTATGTCCCTCTCCTAGTTCTTACATTTTTATGCTTTGGGGACAAAGCATGCATTTTAAAGTGAGGGGTGTACTTGTTTTGGTTTTGTTATTGTTTGAGGATTTTGATACCATGTTTTTGTTTTCCTCGAACATTTATCTAGTAGAACCGACATGTATAGAATTTTGTATTTTGTTTAACTTCGAGCTTCAGAGTACTTTACAACCAATAAATACTCTAGTTTTGAAGTTGTTTAAAAATGAGCTTTTTAAATTTTGGTGCTAGTTGTGTATGTTGACTACAAAGAATGAATTCTATGGATCTTTTATTGCATTTAGTATATTAGCATATGCAATTGTGGCTTAGCTGTGCATAGACTAGATAGGTAGAATAAATACTATCATATGCCATGAGTTGGTGAGGATTCTTACTTGGTTCAATACTGCATAAAAGATCTAGAACTTATACGGTTAGTCTTTATAGGTTGTAGGGCGGTTGGTTAGGAAGAATCATACGTCACATTTTGTTTTATCCCACTTTAGCTTAAATTGCCCTACCAAATAAATTGAATCTCTTGATCCTATATTTTAGCCTAAAAGTTGACCATTTCTCTTTGTTTACCCATTCAAATTTCCCATGTTTATAATGAACACATTTTTGCCTGGTTCCTCCTTGGATATTTTGAAACCTCAATTCAGGCAAAATGTCTAAGTTGAGAGTGGTTATAGTAGAGGTGCATAGACCGGTTGGGGTGAAAAAAAAAGAAAAAGTCAAGAAAGTGGGGATGGTGTAAAAATAAAAAGAAAAAAAATATATAAAAATATATAATTAAAAATATTTTTAATTTTTTAATTAATTTGAAACTATTTATAAAAATATTTTAAAAGGTTGAAAATACACTACACCCACAAATGGCGGTGAATGGTGAAAAAGGGAGGAAAAAGCTGAAAAAGATAAAAAGGGGTAAAAAATGAAAAATAAAGACACAATGTGTAGTGCCAAGGAGGGTTAATCATTAATATCCACTTATCTACCAAACCCGGCCGAAGCATATATTACAAGGCGAGAAAAGTCCTATGCGATCTATTCTAATTATCTGATAGATCAAAATAGAGAAAATAAGGGCAATCCTATTGTATCCGTTGTACAGTATTTGGAACTTTTTTGTGAGAGTGAGAGTCTTGCTTGGTTAGTCCCAAGTTCATTTATATATCTATGAGTTTTGGGACTTTATTTGCTATGGTACATGATTTGCATTGCATCCGGCCAGATGTCTGTGTGAATAACATTAGTGATATCTCAGTTCTCTACTAATAGTTAGATGTCATGTCTTGTCATGATTTGTAGTTACATGTGCATAGTTGACTTGGTTTGAATGAAAAGAAAGGTCAATATCCTGGGTATATGCAAATTTTATTGTGTTGGATGTCGGTCTTCTATTTGACTTTCTAGTTAAGCGTCATTTATAGTTTTATTTTATTTGCCTAGGACATGCAAAAATTAAGTTGAGGTGTGTTAATGTGTTGTGGGTTTTACCTTACTTGCGGCGGCACAAAATTGATAAGAATTTTCATGGTTTTATGTGTTTTTATATAGATATGATGTACTTTTTCTTTGTTTTAAGAATAATTTGGTGATGGAGTTGAAATCTGTGAAGAAGAAAAGAGGGGGTGCATGTGGGCTAAGTATAGAATTCAGTACATTCCATACCTTGGTTGTGATAATCTTCAAAATGATTGCTCATGAATGCTTTGCCAAGTACGACTCTTAGTACGAGCCGCACACCAAAGCAATCATAGGTCTTCAGAAGGATGCACTTTGATTAGTCTCCTGGTACAAGTAGTAACTACAATTTGTAGTGACTACCTACGACCGTAACAAGGAGCCATGGTAAGTTCAGAAAATTGGAAATGGTAGATCTCATGTGGTATGAGAGTTAAGCAAGAGTCGTAAGAGCTACTCATGGATATATTCGGAGGATGCACCGTCATAGGTTCAGACCACGTCAGGAATGTATGACTCGTAGGAGCATTGTACTAGTCGTACCAACCTCTATTAATACTTAACCAAATTCAGAGTTATCAGGCATTGTATGAGGACGTTACATGACTTGTATGATCAAGTTACTAGTTGTAGGAAGGGCGACGGTTAATCGGTTTCCCTCATAATTTAGGAAAGGTTTTTAATTATTTGTACAAATAATTTTTCTAGGTTATTTTTGTTAGAGGATGGATACTTTAAGTGAAGAGTTTGACTTTTTGGGAGATTCTTCTTAAGTTTTTCAATATTCTTGGAGTTTACTTCATTATTCTTGAATTGTTCAAAGTTGAATTGTGCATTAATCAAGTGGATTTTTATTTCAATCTTCATTATAAGTTCTTAATTATGTTTACTTCAAGCTGAAGTACTGTTCTTCTCTAACAATCATGAGAGGCTAAGAAGCTCCACAACTAGGGTTGTGGAAAGCATAGTGAATAACCAATTAGGATTGGCATAAAGTGATTTTAAAAAGTTAATATGAATGCTTGCATTATCTTCTCTTCATCTTAAACGTTTCTTAATGGAGCACAATGTTGGGACTTTCCCGAATTCTCTACTTGCTTGAACCTAGAGAGGTAGAAATTAGGAAAAGAGAAGAACAACAAAGCCTTGGGCTTTATGGTTCATTGTATGGCAGACTACGGTACGAGGATAGTTAATTTTGGAACAAATTGATAATGTTTAAAGTGAACTCACTCAAGAGACTTAACCCGATAATTGAGTATAGGTATTTAATAGGGGTGAACCAGTCATTTGGATGAACATATGTTATCAGTTCTATAAGTTAAATATTGGGATAGATCACAAGTGTAAATTTGGAAGTAGTTATGAACCCATAGGGAACACCTCCCTAGTTAATTTGCATCAACTTGATAACAACTTCCAATAGTCATTACTGTGACGTGTTTCATTCTTTAAACCCCTCTCTTTAGAAATAATCAAACTAAAGCATAAATACTAGTGTTATTCTACATCCTAATAATCCCCTTATTTCCTGTGAGATCCGGCCCCTACCTTTATTGATTCTGTAATGACAATGTCGCGTCATACTTTACAGAGTGTGATTTGAGCATTATCAATTTTGTCAACCAATTTCTTTGAAAACTTTTTCACACATCTACTAGTACTTTCTTGAGAGCTAGAGAGTTTGTCTCTAATTGTCAGATTTTCACAATGAAACAATATCTGAGCCTTAAGCATAGTTGTTGTTTCTGCTTTCATATTAGTCACCCCAATTTTTTTCTTGAATATGTATTAGGTCTTCTTTTCATCTCTCTTACACAAAATCCATAGGTACTTAACCCTTAGTTTCATTGCTCCATCTGTGTTACATTTCCTGTACCTTTCTGTTCTACTACATCTGACTATACAATAGTGAAGCTTTGGTCTAATTTCAAATAGAGGATCAAAAGCTGGTTGGAGGATACCTGATAGGTAAACGTGTTTAGTTCTGACCGATTGATTGATAGTGTTTTATATAGTATTTTGTTGTATGTGATGTCTTTACTATTTATTTTTGAGTTTCTTCTTTTCCATAGTTCTCATATTATTATGGAAAGGATATCCATATATATATATGTGTGTGTGTGTGTGTGTGTTTTGTGTGTGTGTGTGTTATGTAATTTGGAATTTGTATTTGTGGACCAAAACTTTATGATCACTTGTTGCTAATCCAATCCATCGATGTTAAATCTTTCTCATGAATCAAACTTCTTCCATAGTTTTGAAATTATAGGAGCTGTTAGGAATAAGGGAGTCATAGTTTTTTTATCATAGTCCTCACACCAACAACACCTAAATGCTCTCTTGCAAAGATTGTCATCATTTTCAAGTTTTCATTAAGTGGTTATCCTTATCTTCAAACCCTCTGTAAGAAAAGCTGATTTTAGTGATAGTATTTTAACTTAAATGTAATCTGTAGCTTCCTCTTTCTCTTTTTATCTCAGTTCCTCGATTGTCTTAAAATTGAATTCATCATTGGAATTGCCTATCCACTAAGCATTATCATTTGTCAGATTCATTATGGGTTAATATTATTCTATATGTGCATCACTATTTCTTATGAGAGGTAATGTTGTAGTTTATTAATATTCACAATTGCCTATTTGAGATGAATTCTTTTACACCGAGTCTCTTCTTACATTTACATAGTCCTCCACAAAGTAGGGTTTCTTGTCTTTTCGGTTATCAAACTAGAAGCTAGAATTCTCTTCCTTAATCTGCTACAAAATTTAATATTCTACTTCCTCTGTGTGAGATCATTTTTCTCCAAACCTGTGAGATGCCTATTCCGTGAGCAATAGTAGGATTGAGTGTTTTTATAGTATTGGTTGCCTGTGTGGGAATTTCATAAAGATATTGATGTTCTAAAATTTCCTTAGATTCTAGCAAATAGGGCTTTTGAGATGTCATCTAATGATCTGAAATCCAACCCCCAATCATCCTCAGGTAAACACATATTTTTTCAAGAGACCTAGTGTTTCCCTTTGACACCGATTGTTTTCATCATAAAAATTTACAAATATCTTGTGTGCCTGTTTAATTAACTATAAAGGAGAACCATTGCTTAGATAATAATACATAAGTATATTTGCAATATGTACTACATATTAGTATGTATCTGTCTCCAAATTATAATAGTGTTTTGTTTTTCCAAGGCAAGACACTTTTTTCTTGATCGTTTTCACTGCATCTTCATAATAGAAGATGTTTTTATAGAAGATAGGACACTAAAAATAGGTAAATGGAAAGGATCTTTTTCTGATTCTTGTGAATCTCTTTATTCTGTGGTAGACTGCAATTCGAATCTTCTCATGAATGTGGAAGTAAATTTTGAATTTATTTATCATCTAACGATATATATTCATAGTGTCTCAAGGCCTTTATCATCTTCTTTATGGATTTGGGTCTTCTAAATAAAATAAAATGATGTCATCTGTATAACATAGATGATTTATTTCTACACTCCACTTTGGCAGTTAATAGCCTGCAAGAAATTTCTCCTTTGTGCGAATTGTTTAAATCTTGTACTGACACTACAACTGCTATCATAAAAAGAGTGGGCGATAAGGATCTTCCTGTTCCAATCCCTTTGATAGATTGAAAGAAATCAAAAAAACTGTCCATTCACCAGAACGAAGTATCAAGTATTACTAATTGATCTTCATATCATATCAATAATAATTTCAAGAAACCAAATTTGTTTTGGGCCTTGGTTAAAAAGATCCATGATACTCTGTCATAATTTTTTATTTTTTTTATTTTTTTTATTTTTTTTATTTCTTTGATTAATGTCTCTAATAATTTTCTGAGCTAGTAGAACATTCTCAGTTATACTTCCCTCTTTCCCTAAATCCTATTTTATTCACTTGAAAACCAGCTTTGGTATAATTGTGACCTATCTCTCACACAAAACTCTTGAGAAGATTTTGTTAGTGAAAATGTTAAACTTATTAGTCTTAAATCTATAAAGGAATCAATCTCTTTCTTTTTAGGTATTTGAACTAGATTTGTGTGAATTGATAAATTTGAGGATTTCCTGTCTATAAAAAAGAATGCTTTGATCATATTCACATGACATCTTTCTATTATATCCCAACGGGTTTGCTAAATTATCTAGTAAAACCACCTAGACCACTTGTATTATCTCAACTCAGTCAAAAATTGGTCAGCTTCACTACTATATTCTTTAGGGGAGTGCTATAAGGAAGTCATTCTAATTTTGAGTAATCAAGGTGTATGTCTCTGATCCTTATCCAAGTTTGTTGAGAAATTTCTTGGTTTACAATAAATTGTTCCTTATAGAATTTCATTGCTCCTTCACTAATATTCTAACTTGTTGTGATCCACTCACCTTATTCATTATGAATTCTTGCTAAATTCAACATTTTTTCTCTTTTCCTTTTATGTACGAACGGAAGAATTTTATATTTCTATTTCCATTACGGAACCATATCATTCTAGATTTTTGTTTTTAAAATTCCTCCTCAAGATGTAAATACTCTTTCAAATCCACTTGTGCTTTATTCAAAGTTGCTCCATTTGCTCTTTGTGGGATGAATTTCTAGATATAACTATTTAGAGTTAATGACATCATCAATGTTGGAAATTTGTTGAAATATGTTATTAAAATTACGCCTGCTATGTATTAAAGTTGTTTCACCTTTGCTTCATCTTAGCATGAATTTCAGTGAGTGGATTTGCAACAAAGTCTAAATTCAAGTTCTCCTTTACCACATCTAAGAATTTAGAATGCTTGGTACAAAAATTTAAAAAGTTAAAAGGTTTTATAACAAGCTCAAATAATTACGCATATAACATGTGATGGAATATGGTCTAATCCACTGGCTTATTAGGTGATGCATCTCACTGAGAGCAAGTAAATAGAAAAAGACCTGATTCCTGAAGACTATCAATCTCCTGAAAATATAGTCTCCTTTATTCATTTTACTAGTCAAATTATCACGCTTCGCTAGCATTAATAATAAATTAAATTTATGATCTAGATCTTGTCACAATTTATTCAAATATTATTCAATTTATATAATATTTTTGCAATTTTGAATATTAAATTTTGCGAGAAGTCAATCATATAGTACTTCGTAGTAAAACTAAATTAGAAACCACCTATATTTCTATTCTAGAAAAGTAAATTAATTTTAAAAAATAACAAAGATAGTATCACAGCTCAAAAGCCTTATTATTAGTCTCTACGGTACTATTGAGCTATTCAATTAAGGGACTTTAATATAATTTTAAAAACGAATTTCACATATATACTAATTGAAACACAATGTTTGGTATTTTAAATTATTAGAAGCAAATAACTTTCTACTTAGAACACAATATTTCAAGGTATTGTGTAATGTTATTACTTTTTTGATAAAATTTAAGATACCTACGACTTTCTGGCTTGTCGCTGAAAACCTAAACCAGCAGCCACTTTGAAGCGATGGCCAAGTCGGCCGGCTGGCCAATACCTCTCTATGACACAATACCCTCCTCTAAATCCAGCAATATATACCCTAATCATTCCTCAGACTGCTTGAGATGGAACTGAAGAATTGAAGGCAACAAAGGAAAGTGACTTAACATGGAATAAACATTACATAGCTCACTTTTGGAAGCTCCAAAGACAAAAGTACAACTGATCCCTATTAAACAAGTTGATCTAGTAGGAGGAGAGAAACACAATCAGGTGGGCCAGAAGTAGAGATCAGCCAGGATGAACATCATTGAGAAGATAAAATTGGTGGTGGTGGGAAATTTTCCCATGGGTGGCCTTACGTTGGAGGAATTGAGGAAGATATACCCGAGCAATATGGATTGAAGGGTGACTGCACAAGAGGCTTATTCCTGCATAGGCATATGCTGATAAGATGTACAATTATAGAGGACTTCCTAAAGATAATGTCTACGGGTGCACATTATATGAAGGAAAAGGAGGGAACCTATGTCATGAGACCTTTTATATATGATGAGAATTTCAAAGTGCATGAGGAGACTACTCAAGCTCTAGCATGGATTTCATTTCCTAACCTACTGCTCACCGACTATAGCAGAAGGAAGCTATTTTCATTGGCCATAGCGGTAGGAAATCACTTCAAGTTGATATAGCGACAAGGAACAAGACAGGGACGATTGTGCGAGGATAAGGTCCAAGTTGATTTACTATCACAAGTTCTTAATCATGTTAGTATGGTTATAGAATGTAAAGGCGGAACAAGGACAGAAAAATTGACAATACAATATGACTTCCTACCAAATCTTGTTCCCTGGAAATTGTAAACTACAAGGTCATAATATTGATTCTGTTGAATTTTTCACCCCTTGAGATGAAAGAAGAGGAGGAGTGGTGCATAGGAGAACAACAGTCATACATAAATGGTGCTCTGGCAATGCCAACAAACAAATTAGGTTAGAAGGGAAGACTAGCAGGAACTCAAGGGTATTGAAGAGGTCACTCGCTACAAAAGTAGCAGGACCGAGAAAGAAAAGAAGAAAGAGAGCAAGTGGGCCATTTGGTATCTGAGAATAAATTCGAAGCTTTTTGCAACTAAGACTAATGATTCAATCAACAACAAAGGGTTGAGATTACTGAAGAGGAATGAAATCAGAAGACAGGGGAAGAGATACTTATAGCAAATCAAAAAGAAAACATGAGCCATTTATCAAAGGAGCGATACATACAAAACGTTCGGGACCCGTACGGTGCAGCAATGACATAAGGTGAAGAGTAGATGAAGACAAGAAGAGGGAATTGAAGGAGGAAGAACTGGAAAAAGAAGAGGACCAAAAGGAGAGAAGCTAGCAGTAAGTAACACTTAGCTAATCCCAAGTAATGGCGGCACAAAAATCGAGTTTGGGTAGATCCAGAAATCACGGAGGAGAGAACTATCACTGTTACCACATTGCTTGAGTACTAAACAGCAATTAGAATTGATAGCTGATACAACAAACAATAATGAGTACAATGAAGACAAGAAACCCACGAAGTGAGAAGAATCCCCATATCAATCTCTCAATGTAATAGTAACTCATTCAATTGAAATAATGGGTAAGGAAGACCAGGATAAGAATGTGAAAGAAAGAGTTATTGAAAAGCACATGAAAGAGAAAGGAACATACGCCTAGAAAATGAGAGAGGCTTACAACAAGGAAGCGGCGGCCAAACTTAGTCGAGAGATGATGAAGGCCTTTGGTTGGAACATAAGATCGGTGAACACACAAAAAAGCTTTTCCACATGCTTCAAATATTACATAGACATCAAAGTTCTTCTAGCTTTGATGGAGCCGCTTCAGTAAGGAAGACACATACAATAATATCGAGAGAAGTGAGGATGACTATTGCAATACGCGAATTGTAATGGGAAATTTTGTTTTTGTGGAGGATAATAATGAAATGGAAATAGTTTTGGAAACTGAATAGCAGGTAACACTGAAGATGTTGCTAAAGATTTAATAAACATTTTCACTTCACCATTGTCTATGCAAAGTGTTTAGGCGGAAAAGATTGATGTTATGGGATAATTTGTATGTCTAGGGAAACTATGAACACTCCTTGGATGGTTGGTAAGGGACTTTAATATTTGTTTTAATGATGAGAAAAAGCTACAGGGGTCTTCTAGATTGCAACCTGAAATGGAAGGACTTTGCATTCTGTATTAACTCTAGTGAGCTAGCTAGATTAAGTTCAAGGGGTAGTCCTTTCACTTGGTAGAATGGGAGAGCAGGAGAGGATTGTATCTTTGAGAGACTAGATAGAGTCCTTTTTAATAACCTTATGCTTGAATGGTTTCCACAGATAGAATTTGAACTTTTGGCTAGAAGTGATTAGATCCTTTTGCCCAATTATTTATAGAGGATAAGGAAAGGTTAAATCATTTAAATTTATCAAGTTTTGGATAGAGAATGAAAGGGTTTTATGAGCCCAATGAGAGATAACCGCATATTTTAAGTTGAAGGAAATTGTTTCTCAAGTTTAATCAAAAGATCAAAAACATGAAATCAGCACTATCATTTTTGGGCAAAATACACTTTTGGTGATATCTTTAATCAACTAATTATTAGAGAGGTAGTTAAGATCAAAAGAAAAGCTTTTTGAGGAGCACCCTATAGTGCATAATAGGATAGTTCTACAACTAGCACACACAAAAATGAAAAGATACCTTCACTATGAGGCGGAATTTTGAAAACAAAGGCAAGTTTGGTGGTTTTCAAGGGGACAAAAATAGTGCCTTTTTCCACAACATGGTGAAGGAAAGAAGAATAGAATCAAGTAAAGAAGATTCAAAATGAATCTGGATCATGGCTGGGGGAGGAGGCACAGGTGGCAAAAGAAGCAGTTATGTTCTATCAGAAATTATTTAAAAAGGAGCGAGAGACACCTAACTTTTTTAATTCTTGGACCATATCCACCTGAGATGATCATAGGGAGGAGAACTATAAACTGTACCAGATCCCTGATAATGTTCCATATTCTTCGTTATAAAAGAGCATACACGATCGTTGTATCAAAACAAATATCCCGACGGATGTGGGGTCGAATCCACGAAATTGAGTCGATAATTCCAAGAGTTATAAACTAATTCAAACTAGGACGCATAATTGTTTAACATTTGAAAAGTAAAATTTGGAAATTAAGGGAATAACTATCTAATTCTAAACTAAAACTAATTGGGGAAAATTTCAATTGAAGCAATCATAAGTGATATAGCTAGGGGCATTTTATAGATGAGATCTCAACTAAATTGGGAATTTCTTCAATTCCTTGGAATCATGATAGCTTAGAAGTGGACATTCACATTCTCTTATTTTTCAACATAAGCATACATTCTTGGGTTCATTCAAACCCCAAAGCCAATTCAAGTTATCAACCACTAAGCTTGACAGAAGGACAGCTATTTCTTGCCTTGACCTTTAATGGAGTGAAAATGTGGATTTTACTATCTCTAGCTTAATCCCATACAAAAACTCCAATTCCTCACTATTATCTTCTCACCCAATTCTCAACTTTCTCTCTCAAGCAAAAGCAAGAAAAGTAAAGCACCAATTCATATTTGCAAACCATCAATTTTAGCAATTATAACTTGGGAGAAGATATAGATCTAAAATTTCAATAGGAATCCAAAAGCAATTTATCAAAACCCAATCAAATTAATAAATCCGTCATGAATATACCTCTACCTAGAAAATTAGTCAAGCATATTTAAAGATAGAGACTAGATACCAAGAGAATTTCCCTCACATTCATCATATTAGCTTCACAAATTTCTTCTAGCTCTTACAACAATGGTGGAATTCCTCAGAAATGAGTTTTAAAAAAAAGAAGATGAATGTTCTACCTAACTCTACAAACCTATGGTGAAAAGATGTGTGGAAGATGAATAGATGATTGGTGAATATGTTGCTGAATGGATTTGAGGTGCATGAATGCTATATGAGAAATATCTGTACTTTCTGTGCTGCTTTTCTCCAAATGCTCTTGAGGCTTTTAGATGCTTTGGAACCTTTACTTTAATCCTTCATTATATGGCCTCTCCTCGAAGCGGCATTTTAACCGGTGCCAATCCGCTGGAGTACAAACCATAGTCGGCGGAAAATAGTGGTCTGGCTGGGAGAACCCGGCGGTTCAACTGGCGTTAATCCAGCAACCGCCAAATACCAGTTGATTTAGCCCGTCTAGGCAATGACCTCCAGCGTTTTGCCCGCGTTTTGCCTTTTCAGATTTCGCATTTAGCCTGTTTACAAACATCACCACACCTCTTTTTGAGCTCAATTCTTCCATTATCTTTGGCACCTCTCTCCTTCATATGCTAAATCATCAAATTTCATCTCAAACTCCATGTGCTTTTTCTCCAATTTCATGCTTTCTCTACTGTCATGAAGTACCTAAAAGAATTCAAGAGAAAGGGAATAAAATCCATATAAGCTTACAACTCCGGAAACTAGACAAAAACTCATGCTTAGAGGTCTAATGAGTTGGTAAATTTCAACTCATCAACCCCAAACTTGAACCATTGCTTGTCCTCAAGTAATGCAAGTCTTCTGATTGAGCAAATGAACAACTTTATGCTATATATATGAGTTTTTCCATTAAGGGCCAATCAAGACATTTCTTGCAAGAGGACATTGCTAAATCTTAGAGCATAATGGTAGTTGTACAAAATCATCAAGCCTCAAGACAACCCAAACATTATACTCCAACTCAGAAAAGAAAAGACTCAAACCATGTGCACAAGCTTCAATAGATAACCACAATCATTAAACATATCTTGCATGCATTCATTTATTCAAACAGAGCATAGTTCCTCAAAACAGGTTCAAAGAGTATCTCAAGTCATTGACAATTCACATTCAAAGTTTTTCTTAAGTTAAGCTACCCGCTTGCCTTAATCATACCCCTCTTTTGAAAATAATTTTAAGCATGTACCCCAAGGAAATGATGCCCCTTGTTGACACCCAATTTTGACCTCCCGATACATTATTTAGGTTGCTATTTTAGCATGCATTTAAATATTTTTAAATTTTAAAGTTAATTTAGGATTTTATATTATAATTGTATACGTAGGCATGTTACCATTTAATATTTTGTCTAGTTAATTGTGAATGTCACTTAATGCCGTTACATTCCCACAAGTACAAACTTTTCTTTATTGTATTATTATTATTATTATTATTATTATTATTATTATTATTATTATTATTATTATTATTATTATTATTATTATTATTTAAAAAAATTCCAATATGTATCCATTCACGGGTAATTTAATATTAGAAGATTTTTCATGACTAAGTCTTTTCAACTATTAATTATGATTACAAGAAATTTCTTGAAAGATTTTGATCTTGTTAGTTAAAGAAACCAATCCCTTAACTGATTTTATGGACTGTTTGTTCTCCTACCGGAATTGATTTAGTGTGTACATAACTATGGTAGGTTTGATTTGATTCTATTAATTAGGAAATTTTTGCCTTGATTTGATTTTTTATTAATTAGAATGAATTATTTTATTTTTGACAAAAATAATATGGTTTCAGCTTTGATAATTAAGGAAAAAAGGATTCCCTAATCAATTTTTATTTTCTTCCTTCTCTTAATAGTCTGTTCTTGAGATATATAAATAGATGCTCTACTCTTTTTAAGAAGAGGGGAGGATTCTTTAAATAATGTTCATTCAAACCTAACATGCTCTCTACCAATATAACTTTGCCCTCTCTCTCTAGTAAAAAAGAAAATAGTATTTTCTTCTTATTGTATTATTCTTCTTTGAAAATTTAACGTCCCTCTTGCTTTGAAAATCATTAAATACTAAAGCCCTTAACTTGTTAGTCAATTCAACTCTACAAATTTTCATTTGTTTAATTCCTTTTTATGATTCATGTTGACGTGTGTAATTTTTGTTTGGCACCTCGTCTACTAGACCTTTATGTCATAAGAGCACTATTAATCTTTGAATTTCATTTTTCACTGCAATCTTATCTTTTCATATATATATATATACACACACACACACACATATTCTTTGTCAACTATCTATATATGCTTGTTTTCTTGTGTTTGTCTAATATTTAAAGCGGTATTTATTAGTCAGATTTCAGGATGCAACTTGAAGAGTCACTTTCGAGGTTTGGATCAGAAAATGGACAATTTATTATTTAAAACGAGTTTAAAAATTAATATTATTCACTTTATTTATTTTATTTATTATTTATTTCACCATTTGTAATAATGTATAACGCTAATAATAGTGAAAATGGGGTGTTTAAAGGAGATGGGAAATTATGTGTTATGTGCTTAGATTTTTCTTTCTTTTAATCACTTTCAAATTCGCATTTGTCTTGCAAAATTATTTTTATGAAAAGTACTGTCAGTTCTCTCTTTTAAATATGCAATGAATACTATCCCTTAACCCATAGTTATTGGGAAAGTAGAAGGCATTACGAGGTCCCATTAGATTTTGAAACTAAGTGACCCTTTCCCCAAAAGCAACATCAACCAATGTGTTTTTCAAAAATCATTGTGTATTTATGTGTAAATATTATTGCTTATATTTCAAAAGATTCAAATCATTATTAAAATTTTTAAAATATATTATTTTATTTTCAATTTTAATACCGATCTCCAATTAACTTGTTGCTAAGGTTGAAGTCCACGATTCATAATATCGTGTGGCCATCCCTATAAAGCAACAAACATTCTTTTCTAGGCTTTCCAACTCTTTTAAGCTTATCGTAAAACCAATGTGTTTTAAATTATCATAAAAGTATTAATGAATTATAAATGCTTCTTTTTATTTTTATTTGGGGTGATTTAGTTTTATATGTTGTGAGTTTAGTAAATAAAGTATTGTTTATGGTATTTTTCAAATTTTTCCTCTTTGCTTGTTTGAATAATTTAGATCCTTTAATCAATAATTTCTTTGTCCTGCTTATTGATCGCGTATTTAATAAATAAATATATTTGTCTTAAGCATTTAGTATCACCTTTAAGAAATAAGTTTGAAATACATAACTTCTTCCTTTGAACAAAAGTATTTTATGTTTAGTAAATAAGTTTTATTTGAAATTGTTTATTATTTTATTAAATCAGTGTATTAATTTAATTTATGTTGAGATACTCATTTGTTTTTAAACAAATTTTATAAGTCTAATTAGGAAATAGTTTAATTATTATTTTTGACACATAGTTTCCGCATTAATTTAATAAATGACTTAATTTTCTATTTAATTTATTTATGTTATGATTAATTGTCTTATTAATGCTAGATATTTTGTAGTATTTTTATTTGATAGTTTTCATTATTTTATCATTTAAATTGCATATTAATACATGAATTAATTTAATTTTCTTGAAATAAATTTGCTCGATAAAATTTTAGCTTTGTCTCATCATTTAGTTTTAGTAATTTGGAAAGTGTTTAATTTTGTTTAACTTATTTACTCATTTTAATATTATATGAAATAATTTTCTAATCACTTAGTCAATTAATTAGTCCTTATTTGACAACTTAGTTTTCCCACATAAAATGAATCCGGAAGGGACCCACCGGTTGTGGACCTCGAAAGGTGCCCTAACACCTTCCTTTCGAGTAATTTGAACCTCTTACCCGACTCAGTGATCTAGACTAGTAAGACAGACCCTTAGGTTAAGTACGGTTCCCTAACGCACCTCAAATCGTTAGGTGGCGACTCTTTTCAATTTAATAACCCTTAAGGATTTGTCACATGTCAGTTCCACTCATGAGGAAAATGGGGGCGCGACACCCCTCACAAGAAGAGATAATCGCACATACATTTTTGGCATTTCACACAAATAGATTATAAGATAAGACAAATGCATCACTCACAAGAAATTCAAGTACACTACAAGAATTGACCCATAGGCTTTCCCTTCATGTATCTTGCCACTAATTTAGTGTTGCTACACACTCAAATCAAATAGGACTTGTGGGTCATAATGAAGGCCCTAAGGGTGAGGGCAGGTAATTTTTTTTTATCTTTGCTTCACTAAAGCCTCCCTACTGCCTTTGCAAACACTTGTTACATCCATCATCTTATTGTGATCACTCCACCTTATTTCTCTTGACTCATTATCATCATCACATACATGTAACACAGCCACCTTATAACGTCGTAAATTTCACATTTAGCCTTATATACAAAAAGATAGCACCTTTTTACTATTCTTTCTCGTCTTTGATGATTAGAGTCTTTCAACCCATCGATTCATTTATTTCATCAAAGTTTGATGCTATCTCACATTGAAGCTCCTCATTTTCCCCTTCTCTTGCAAACCCCAAACTTAGGCTTTTGCCTCATCTCATATTCATTTCCTTATTTCTCCCTATTTCATGGGCTTCAAGCCCCATTTTTTCATTATTTTATGCACTAGCAATTAGAGAGGATAGTTTGCCAAGAAAGTTAAAAATGGTCGTTACGCTTTTCATGTGGTTTCCAAATAAAGGGTCCAAGGCTCAAACATTGACTATCAAAGATTAATGTTCAGGGAGGTCATTTTTGGGTGAAGTGACTAACAAGAGGGCCTAGTCATGTTCTAAGTGTAACCACATCTATCATTTCGCCTTGAATCACACTTAGGGAAAATTCTAGACAATCATGCGTACATAAGAATTAAGCCAAAAACCTCACCACACAAGATCACAATCCAAGGAGTTCGCACATGCTTTGTCACATTAAGGATGAGTTTTAATGAGCTACTTCGATCAACAATCAAAGCAAGGAATATATAATTCATGACAAGCGCGTGCTCATTTTCACATTTAGATAACCTTCTTTTTCTTTTCAAAATTATTTGCAATGCCAAGAAAAAATGTTGGTGGTACCTCATCAAACACGTGCACAAAAGACTCTACAAGACTCTAGACTTGACATTTTCCCTTAAGGAAAGTCACCCCTCTCCAATTTATCATCGGGAAGTACCAACCCGGTTCGAAAATACAAAGAAGAAAGAACCACAGAGAAACTGCTCCTTAGGAAAGAACCTATTACAACCGTAAATCTATGAAGTACGATCATCGTGCGCATGTACATGAAAATTTTAACATTTGAAACACCCAGGAGAAGGCCATGAGGAACACACGAGTGCATCTTAAAACAGGCAGGGACTTGGCCCCGAAGCCGAGGGTAATGCGCTAAGCCCATGTCCACCGCTGACCTACTGCTTTGCCGGTAGTGGCGCATCGCGCCTAAGGCTAGCGTGATGGGGGCACGCCGCACACCCCGGCAACCTCCCAACTATGTATCCTCCTTAGTTCAAATTGGATCATTTTAATATATACCCACGGCTAAGAATAGAGAGTACACATAACTTTCCTCGTATTTCATCTAATTACGCTACCAAACACCTTCCAAATGCAAATAAACTTCGAGTAACGAGTTCTAGGCCTACGGGAAGCATTGCACAAGTTATTTCTCCAAAATTCACTTGACATAACGAAACTCTGCCGAGTAAAATTTGTCAAAATTACAAATTGAATCCCTAAATGTCCACGGGCATTAGGTAAGCACTTCTCCCTTCTGAAATTCGGATATTGTGAGTTTTCAGCCAAGTTATTTGAAGTTGAATTATAGTTGATAATATTGAAAGTTATCATTATTTACTGAATTTAGTGACCCAAAAATTAGCCCTATTCTCACAGTATCAGGGCTGCAGTTGGATAGAACCGGCGGTTATAAGTTGAAACTCGACGAGTTAAGCAAAGTCGGCACTCGAGGTATGTAAGACTATCCTTTTCATCAAGTTACATTCATTGTAAAGTTAGTATGACTTGTGTATCTATAGAAGTTTAGAGTAAACCTGTGTGTGGTGTTGTTATGAATTGAATTGGGATGATAGCAATGATATAGTAACCCTTGTCTGAAAACCCTAGCCAACTCAGATTGTTTAACTGCGATAGTTAGGGTTTGGGCCCATTTGCCTATAAGTTATTCTCGCGGGGGTAGTAGATGTTGGAGGACCGGAGTGAGGCCGAGAGGGCCATATACGATTTTCAGGGCTTACATTATGACCCATAGTCGAGTCAAGGCTCGGGGTCCAACCATATGATTATATTATGGCTCAATCGAGCCAAGGCTCGGGAGCCCTAGTTACGCGATTACGGTATGATCCATAGTCGAGCAAGGCTTGGGATCCGATTACAACAATCATACTATGACCCATAGTCGAGCCAAGACTCGGGGTCTAGCTATTCGAATTGCATCATGACCAATCAAGGCTCGGGTCCAAGTCCACAACCCGGAGCCGGTTCGAATCACGACACGGCTACGGGGAGCCTATCAAGTTCGAGATATAGCCTCGAAGCAAGCATTCTGAGTTACGGTATGTTTATGAACCTTTAGTAGTTAGATAGCGAGAAATGTATCTTGTTTGTATTACGGGGCTTATAGGGGCCCGGGTAGGTTATCTTGTGTTTTGTACCTTTCCAGCCTTATAGGGGCCGGTTAGGTTCTTGTTTGTACTTATATGTTGTTAGTTAGATATACCAGGACAGTGAAATTTCTCGGGATAACTACTTTTTAGTCTTCTGTTTACTTGGCTTATTGATTTCATTTAGTTATTACTCTACTGCCCTAGCCGGTTACATGTTATGCGGCGTCCATCCTTGGGGTCTTTGCATTACTCTGCGGGTGCAAATAGAAGGCGTGGTTGGGGCATTCTTAGCCATCAGGCGAGTATAAGACTTCATTCAAATCCTTTCCTCCGGAGTTGATAGTTAGAAGAGGCTTGTTACATTGTTGTACGAGTTATGGGTAGGTGGGGGCCCTGTCTCTACCACTATTCCACTCTTAGAGGCTTGAAGGCTACAAATTTCCAGTGGTTAGTTTTGGTTGTTGATCATGTGGGGCCCTATGTATGTTTATTTTGTGTGAAGGTCGTGTGGGGCCTAGTTAGCTATCGATTAGCAACCTTGCTTCGGCTATAGTAGTTATAGTTGCTTGTTTTCATGTAAATTATAGCCGAGCCGCATAGTGGTCTCATCGGCCCACCCTAGGATCCACTGTTATTTTGTTATTGATAGTTATTTGTCTTCCTTTACAGAGTGGCCTTGTCGTAGAAGGCTGTATTTACAGCCGGAATGTAGCTCGTTGATTTCTTCAAGTGATTACAGCATGCACCGAGTACACCAGCCTGTGGTCAATCCGAATCCCAATGTGGCACTAGGTGCCGAGTCATTTCTTCCAAGGTAGGGCATGACAAACTTGGTATCGGGAAAGCGAGTCATATCCGGGGAATATGCAAGTTGTGTCAAGTAGAGTCTTGTGTATAGATGTGTTGTGCACATTTTTATAGGCAGGAGGCTACGAGGCATAATAGTGTGGTTACTCTTCTTTTTCCTCCGGTCGTGCTATAGAGTTATCTTGTATAGGGTAACTCCCTAGCGTAAGTTATTATACTTATTTACAAAGAATATCGATACGGCGGACCGTGGCTAGTCGAGGTGGATGTGGCAATAGGAGAGGGCACTAGTAGGGAGCCCCAGACAGAAGTCAACTTTGATCTAGGGGCGGCGAGGGGGAAATCACCTCAATCTCCCCAACACTCACCATCGCACTCAGAGCCCACTAGGAGTAGTAAATATTCCGAGTACCATCCCCAACCATTCCTATTCCATGTCCAAGGAGCTCAAGGGTGCATTTTATATGTTAGTTCGAGATGATAGTTTTGCCCGCAAATCAGCCTCAGCCAGTGGTACCAGCTACCATTGAAGCCTTTGAGGGGCCCCAAATAGTTCGAGAGTCCGTGAGTTCCTTGCTTGTCCCCTGCGGTTCTGAGGGACGGGTCGTAGAAAGGACCCCATAGTTTCATAAATCAACTACGAAACTACTCGGGGTTATGCATGCCTAGTCCATAGAATTAGTTGAGTTAGCGGTATTCGGTGCAAGATGCAGCGGTCCTATGGTATGAGTGGGAAAGATCCGGGCGGTGCCTCCACCCATATGGCCTTGCTTCTCTAAGGCTTTGATAGATCATTATTTTCCCGAGAGGTCCGACGGACGGATTAGAGCGGTTTTGCATCTAGAATAGAGGCGAAATGAGTGTTAGAGAATATGCGAGATTGGATTCCCTTAGCTAGATATGCGCCCTCGTTTGTCGACGTTATATTAGCTAGGGTGCACCGGTTTATTATGGGACTTGCGTCGGGTAGTGGAGTCTTGTATTATAGCTACATTGTGAGAGGATTCTCCCGATATTTCATAGATCGAGGCCTTTTCTCGAGAATATAGAGGAGCTCGGATTGCTTTTCGGTACGCCATGGGAAGGGCAGTCAGAACTGCTTGTCGAGAGGCTAGACTCATGGGTACTGGGTATTTTCAAGGTGGGCCTAGACCTCATTTATCGAGTAAGCCACCTAGGCCCTATTTCCAACAGTGGTGGTTTAACAAATCATATTGTCGCCGAGTCGGTCGATTAAGTTCACGGTGTCGGGCTAAACGGAAGAGGGCCAGAGCAAATGGGACCAGCGGTGCCATGTTTCAAGACCTGTCATAGGCTGCATCCGAGGAGATGTAGGTATGGTTCAACCTGTTATTCCTGTGGATAGGAGGACACATAATGAGAGATTGCCCGGCTAGAGGCCAGAGGTCGGAGACCGGCCCAGAATAGATCCTCGCGAGTTCACTTATGCCCCAACACCTTGTGTAGGGTGCAGGCCCTCAATTCTAGCTAGTAAAGGCCGAGTATATTAGGGGCATCCGGATTCGGGCAGCGGACCGGATCGCACATATGCACTGCGAGGCGACAAGAGTCAGGTAGTCGCCGAATGTTGTAACGAATGTAGTAGATGTTTGCTCTCACTCAGTTTATGCCTTGATAGATCCATATTTCCACTTGTCATATGTTACTCCGTTAGTGGCACGAAAGTTTGATATAGAGCCAAAGTACGCATGGTGACCCCTTCTGGTGTCCTGCCAGTATATCATTACAAAAAGAATTTTACAAAGGTTCTACCTGTTACCTGTAATTCTTGCACTTAGATGGCCTATTTGCATGTTGGTTAAGGTTTTAGAATGCCATACATGGTAGAAAAAGGCCCAGGGGAAGACCGTCAAGCGCCGCATTGGACCATCGCGAAGGCTGGGCGGGACCCTCGTATTGATAACATGTCATGGAGGAGCCCTCCGCGATGGCCAGCGTGCCACGGAGAAGTGTCCAGGCCCAACTATATAAAAATACACTTCGTTTTAAAATTACTTTCACACAATTTAATTTCTAAGAATACACGGCGAATAGGGGAGAACAAAGGGTTCAACATAAAAGTTCTGCATTTCAGCTATTAAGCAGCGGTCCAAACTCGAATAAATCTTAGGTAGTGAAGTAATCTGCGGAGCATTTCTGCGAGATTAGTTTCGTGAGTGGGCCGGAGAACCGTCGTCCTGCCGAGATAAGGTAAGTGGTATTGCTACAAATTAGTGTCAATATACTCGTAGCCTAAGTTGAGTATTTCTCCCTTCCGCACTTCCAAAAAATAAGCGAGTTTTGGCGATTTTTGATAAGTCAAAGTTTGGGCTATATATATATTCAAAGTAGGTATTTTATTCCATAATATCGATGAATTTAGTTCTAATTGCTATGAATACGAATGCAGTTTGAATAAATAGCTGAATATTATTGGTCAGTTACGCCGGTTAGCCGAAAAGCGTGCGAGGTATGAAAAGCTAGTTTCTTCGGCAAGTTAGTAATTCTAGTATAGTCAAATGAATAAGCTCAGAAGGAAGTTCCAGAAGCGAGTATTAAACCATGTTTGTATTATTATGCCATATTCAAAATAAAAGTCGGTAAATCGGTAGCTAAGACAACAAAGATCTTATTCGAGACTAAGTTTAACTCGGTATTAGATTCAATTTAATTCAACAACAGATTCATAATAGAATATCGGGGCATGGATGGTATTTTCATATTTAATATACATATTATTTGTGATTACTGTTGCTTGTTGAGACTTTGTTTGTGTTATGTGGGCACCCTTAGGAAGCTCCTACCACCCCGGGGTTAATAACTGTGTCACTCGCCCGCCGAGAGGAGCGAGATACGTCACTCAAGGAGTGGCATGCCGACCTGTTAGGACAAAGATGGGATATAACATTTCCCAATAGCAGGTTGATCAGCATTATAGCATACCTGTCGAGCGCTTGCGCCTAGGAGCACAGATTACAGATTGTGATACAGATCTCATATTACGATTCACAGAGTCCTCCGGACCTGAATCTGATTATAATCGAGGGCCTAGAGAGCCCAAGGCTGCATACCAGGAGGAGCCGGTGGGGTGCTCGTAGTCATTAGGTGAGAGTGGAGTGAATTTATTTTTGGATGGTTTTGGCCCGGGTAGGGGTCTAGATTGTGTGTTGATTGGCACCTTCCAGCTTGTGGGAAACATTATAGGTTCTTGTATTCTATATATATATATATATATTTACTAATAAGTTGATCAATAGCGGGGCATATCGACGGTATGATTCTTGTCTTCTTTCCAGCTCTGATTAAGCTGGTACAAATTCTGCTATTCAGAGACTAATTTTAGCTATCCCTCTGTGATTTCAATACCTACAGTTCACTGTTTATCTTCAGTTATGTTCAGTTTGCTTTGCATACTCGGTACTAGTGGTATTGACGCCCGTTTGGGGGCTATTGCATTACTTTTGCATGGTACTCATAGGCAGGTCGTCCTTCATAATTCTAGCCTTTTGCGAGTCATCGGCTCACGTCATCTGGAGCTGAGCAACTAGAGTTTATTTCTTTTATTTTGTTGTACAGTATGGGTAGGTCGGGGCCACTGCCCCCGCTCATCTTATCGGTATTCTTAGAGGCATGCGGATTGTATATTCCTTATGGTTAGCTATGCCAGGTCGTGTGAGGTAGTGTGTATGTCTTAGTTTGTTTATGATGGTCGTGCGGGGCCTTATTCAGTTGGTAGTGGTGACCTTTTCGGTCACGTAGCATATTAGCACCTGTTTTCTTGATGTAGTAACTAGACAGCAAGGTGACCTTGTCGTCGCATTGGTTCCTTCATACTCTTGTTGTTCTGGTTAGTTGTTTCTTTCGCTACGGTGGCTGCTCGGCTAGTCGATTCGGCTGCTTATTTACAACCGTTATATAGCCCGTTTGATCCATGAACCCAGAGTTAGAGTCAGCCCCTGCACCAGAAGTGCTGGCTCGATAGTCCAGCCAGTCTAGGTCTTACTAGGGCACCGGTGCCCATCATGCCTCCCAAGGCGGGCGTGATAAGAATTTGGTATCGAAGCGAGTCGTGTCAGGAGTTTGCAAATTTGTACTAAGTAGATTCTTGTCTATGGATGTGTTGTGCACCACATACTATAGGCTGGAGGCTGCAAGGCATAATAGGATGGTTACGCTTTCTTGTATTGTGTCGTGCCATAGACGTCTGAGTATAGGGTTTGAGTCCCTAAAACTTATCATACTCTTTGTTTCTGAGTGCGTGAGACCATCGACACCACGCGGTAGAGACTAGATACCGCAGCGGGAGAAGGCACCAGCAGGATGCCTCAGCTTCATCTAGAATCGGCTTGATCGAGGAGATACGAACGCATCATCTCGACCTTCTCGGCAGTCCCACATCACGAGGCCACACTCGAGAACAACGCCACCTCGCGGTTTGTACCCACCATCCGACCAAGAAATTCAAAGTGCAGTAGTTATGTTGGCACAAATGATGGCTACTCGGCGCCGTCGAGTGCCACCTATAGCAGCGGAAGTCATTAGGTGGGTCTGGCGATTTTGAGTCCGAAATTCTTGGCACTAGGTCCCCAGAGTTCACGGGGTCGTATAAGGCGAGGACCCCCGGGATTTCCTGGACGAATGCGGAAATGCTGGGT
This sequence comes from Datura stramonium, assembly GCA_018107945.1. Taxonomy (NCBI): domain Eukaryota; kingdom Viridiplantae; phylum Streptophyta; class Magnoliopsida; order Solanales; family Solanaceae; genus Datura; species Datura stramonium. The sequence goes on from JACEIK010002292.1 coordinate 204,298, forward strand.
CATGCATGTGACGTCTGAGAATCAGTTGAGTTAGCGGTATTTGTTGGGATATTGCTTTGTGTTTGTGGTATGAAAGTTTGGGAAAGGTCTCGAGGAGAGATTTTGCCCCTCGGCCCTAGATCGGCTTTTTAGAGGCCTTCACGGGCCGTTATCTACCATGGAAAATCCGATAGGCCCGGATGGATCAGTTTTTACATTTGGGGGCGGGCGAGGTGGCATGTGGGAATACGCCTGCAGTTTGATTCCTTAGCTCATATAACTCTAGCTTTTGTGGACACCATGCCATCTAGAGTCCACCGGTTTTTATTATGGGTCTTAACCCGGGTATATTGAGGCATGCATGACAGTTACGCTGCGGGAGGATGGATATTGCTCAGGTGCGAGGCCTTTGCCGGACTATTGAGGGCCTTAGACGGCAACGGAGATGAAGTAGGCATTATAAATCGGGAAGTAGCGCCGAGACCAGATAGATGAAATATGAAGGAAGATTCAGAGAGGACCTAGGCCCCGGTTTGAACCAGGCCACCAAGACCTCCACCTCCATCCACAGCAGCAGAAGGTAGAATTCAGTCATGAGAGGACGGTCGGGTGCGGCGATTCTCAAACGGTAGATTCACCTCGAGAGGGAGGAAGAGCAAAGCAGTACACACCCCTACCTTGCCCTGGCTTTGCGATCGTCCCCACACTAGAGGCTTAGAGATATGGCTCCATAGGGTTTTATATATGCAGGAAGGAGGGTCATGTGATGAGAGACTGTCAAGCCGAGAGGTCAAGGTAGCCAAGATAATCAGGACGGGGGTGTCGGCGGCACCGCGAGCTCCAGAGTCTCGGTAGGGCGTAGGCCTCGGGTCCCAGCGGTAGAGCCCGATTAGATCCGGGGCCCTCTAGTTCAAGTACGGGCCCAAGCCGTACATATGCATTACCAGGAGGCAGGACTCAAGAGAGGATCTCCAGATGTGGTAACAGAGTATTATGACTATTTGCTCACACCTGCCTGCCATATTAGTTGATCCGAGATACAGCACAGCCCTCGTTGACCCATCGTGGCTCAAAAAGTTTAAAGTGTTGCACAAGTTTCTTCAGAAACCCTTTTCAGCTATCCACACCCGTCAGTGACTCCATTATAGCCAGAAGGGTTTACCGAGGGTGTACAGTAGAGTTGCTGATCGTCAAACCACAGTGGACCTGGTAGAATTAGAAATCAATGACTTTGATGTCATTTTGGGTATAGATTGGTTGGTGTTGTGCTATGCCAATGGGAATGCTGGACAAGGTAGAGTCCGATTCAACTTTCAGGAGAAGTACGAGAATGGAAGGGAGCAGTACAGCTACGCCAAAAGGTAGGTTTTATTTCCTTGAGGCGAGAAGTTGATAGCTAAAGGGATGCATTTACCACATAGTCGGAAGTCGGGATATTCGGGTAGAGCCTTCGACTCTCCGATGCATTCCGGTGGTTAATGAATTCCCTGGCAGTAATCCCAGATGAGCTACCTAGTATTCCCCCAGAAAGAGAAATAGATTTTGTAATTGATTTGCTCCCAAGCACTCAGCCCATATCAATTCCTCTGTATCGTATGGCTCCTCTTGAACTTCCGAGAGAATTAAAGGAGCGTTTGAAAGATACATTAGATAAGGGCTTTGCTCCGGGCCAGTACTTCACCTTGGGGTGCGCCCGGTTCTATTTGTGAAGAAGGATGGCTCACTCGTATGTGTATAGATTACCAGCAGTTGAACAATGTTATAGTCAAGAATAAGTATCCGCTTTCCAGAATAGATGGTTTGTTTGATGTCATTAGGGGGCGAGATATTTCTCAAGAGATTGACTTACGATGCGGAAACCGTCGGGTTCGAGTTCGTGAAAGGGACATTTCAGACTTCCTTCAGGACCAGATATGGCCATTTTGAATTCCTAGTCATGTCCTTTGGGCTGACGAATGCCCCAACAGTATTTATTGACCTCATGAACAACATCTTGGAACCATACACAGACTGTTAGTGACAAAGTGTTTATTGACAACATTCTAGTGTATTCTCGCTCGAGGCGAGATCACCGGGATCATTTGCGGACAGTACTTCGATTCTCAGGGACTGTCAAGCTGTATGCCAAGTTCTCTAAATGTGAATTTTTTGCTGAACTCAATAGCTTTCTTGGGGCATATTGTATTCGGATCTTTGGTATCTGAGGTAAACACACACAAAAAATAGAAGCAATAAAAATATGGCCCAAACCTACCACTCGGCCAGAAGTGCAGGTTTTGGGATTAGCAGGGTACTATAAGATCTGTTGAGGATTCTCCACAATGGCGGTACCTCTGACTAAGCTGACGCAAAAAGTAGTAATGTTTCAGTGGACGGAGGCATGGCGATTTCGAGGTGAAAGACAAATCAACCTCCGCCCCGATGTGCCCATTACGAGAAGGTACGAAGGGTTATGCAGTTTTATTAAGCAACCGAATTGACCAAGGTTAGGATGTGTGTTGATACAGCATGGTAAAATGTGTGCCCATGCTTCCATACAGCTGAGGAAACATGAAAAGAATTATCCTACCCACGACACGGAACTAGCCACGGTGATCCACGCTCTAAAGATATGAAGACATTAGCATTATGGCATCCATGTGGATATTTTACTGATCATAAGAGCCTACAATATATCTTCACTCGGAGAGAGTTGAATTTGCGGCAGCGTCGCTGGTTGGAATTGTGAAAGCTTATGATGTAAATATTACGTATCACCGGAAGAGCCAACGTAGTAGCAGATTGTTACACCCCATAAAAATTTCAGACACCTAGATAGCCCATTCTTGGCGTTGGTTAAGCATATTTGAAAGCCATACGTGCTAGGAAAGGCCCGGAAAAGATCGGACGAGAAACCTGTCGTACCACTGCGGAAGGAGCCGGGGCGAGCCCCTCCGCGATGGCGTCGTGTGCGAAGGCGGGGCCACCGCGTTGGCTCACGTGACACGTTGGGCTGTCCGAGGCCCAAGTATATAAGCCCCACTTCAGTTTTAAATCAGTTTCATTCATTGTAATTTCCAGAAAATTCACGTGAACGAGAGAGAACGAAGGGGATAATAATATATCGTCAGGTCGCTGCCAAACGTGGTCAAGTAAATTAACCTCGGAGTAGAGGTATTTAGCGGCGGGGAGAATTCTTACGGATTTTGTTTCACGAAATGCGGGCGACGAATCATCGAGCTGACCGGACTAAGGTAAGTAGAATTGCTCCAAACTAGTGTCAATGTGCTCCTAGCCGTAAAGTGAGCCTACTTCTCCCTTACGAGACCACGAAAAATAGCGAGTTTTCGACCGTCTTTTCGATAAGCCTAAGTTTAGGCTATAAATATGCTCAGTGGCGTTGTATTTTTAGAATAGTGTAGTATTTAGTAATAATTGGCGTGTATGAATGCAGTTGAGAGAGAAATAACTAGAGTGACCAAGCCTTCGTCCGACGATTGGATAACTCGAGGTTAAGGTATGTAAAGCCCGTTTCTTCGGCTTAAGTTAGCGGCTTTAGTCATGTAAATCATAGTAAACTCCGTAGTGAATTCTCAGGTTGAATGTTAGTATTGAGTAAGTTTAATAAATCTGGTTTGCGTTGCCATATCGTATTAGTCCGAAAGTTAGTAAAGCATGCGCCAAAGAAATGATTAGCATTCAGTTTAGTATAGCCTATTGAATGATTAGCAAGCATGTTATAGAATAAAAAATGAATTTCGAGATAAAGTTAGTAAGTAAAATCGAGATAGACATACCCAGAATTTGGCTACGAGATTAGCCATTGAAATGGAATGATATCTTAGCTCTGAATTAGCCATTGGACGAGATAGTATCACAGCTCTGATTAGCCAACAATTAAATAAAGATTTCAGAATCGGTATAATCGGTAAAGAATCGGTATAATACAGAAGAGATCAGAATGGGAAATAAGATTTCAGATAGTCTTTTCAGTTATACATGCTTGCTATTAGCCATGTGCTATTTGTTTGGCCCAAGACTTGATGTGGCGTGAGGCATCTTATTGAAGCGTCCCCTGCCGCCCCACACAGAGTTGTGTCGTGTAGCCCACTGAGCGGGTGGGTTTACGTCACTCCAAGGGGTGGCATGCCATCCCAACTTGGACGGAGATGGGATGAAGCTTTCCCCATATCATTGATAGCACCTACGTACCGACAGCCCTTTGTTGGCGTGTCGGTAATGTCGATACAGATATTCCCTATTGAGTTGTGTCAGGGAACAGGTACGGTTTCATATAGGAGTCCTCCGGACTAAGACACAGTTATTTATATCGGAGGCTATGGCCCGAGCCGGAGACCAGGGGGCCGGTAGAGGTGCTCCTAGTGAGCCGAGATAGTGGAGTAACATTTTTGGCAGGTTTTGACCGGGGTAGGGTATATAGATTGTTTGCTTGCTTGGAGCCATTCGGCTTATGGGGTTGGTATTGGCTCTTGCTTACATGCTTGTATATCTATTATGTGCTATATACTAGCTACTAGACAGCGAGCCGTCGCGTCTACAGGTACGCCTACGCCTTATAAATGCAAGCTTGACTCAGTTCATATCAGCTTGCTTCAGATTCAGCTATCTCCTGCTATACAGAATTATTAGATTATACTATCTATATTCAGTTGTATTCAGTTGTATTGGCTAGTTCCTTTGCATGCACGGTACCATGGAATGCGGCGCTGAAATGAGGCGCTGCATTACTTGCCTGCAGGTACTCATAGACGAGGCGATCCCCTCGTGATTTAAGCCAGCTATAGAGTCATCAGCTCCTGTCATCCGGAGCCTGATTTCCATAGGTGTGGCTCTTTTCCTTTTGTTATGCAGTATGGGCAGTGGAGACCTGTCGAGTAATTTCTATTATTACTCATAGAGGCTTACGAATTGTATTTATTCATCTCCCTGTGGTCAGTTGAGCCGGTCATTGTGAGGCCGTGCAGTTTGTTATAGCTGTTTAGTATTTCTGGTTTTATGTTGGCCGTATGGGGCCATAGTTTAACAGTAGTGGTGACACTTGTCGGTCACGTAGCTTTCAGTATTCCCTATGTTACGTTTCCAGATGACTAGACAGCATGGTGGCTTTGTCGGCCCACGCATAGGTTCCTTGATATTAGAATGTTTCTGGTTAGCTGTTGATGCATTTCGCAGTGGCTATAGGCCCAGTGGCCAGGCTTGTTCGGCCGTTATAGCCCTTTATTTCCGGGGAGCACAGAGATAGAGCTAGCCGGGCACAGTGTACTAGAGCCCACCAAAACTTGGTCAGGTCCTTCTAGGGCACTAGGTGCCGATCATACCCTCAGGGCGGGGCGTGACACAGATGCCCTCAACCGCAAATCTATGGGAAGTTTGGTGGCACTTGCAGCCCGGCTTGGGAGTTAGCCGAGAGATATCGCCGAGGTTGCCGGTTTAGTCATTCGCATAGCAGAAGCGAGAGGACAACAGAGCAGTAATTCCAGAACACCGCAGCGTCGTCGTGTAGTTGTGGAGATAAAAGGCAGGTATGAAGATTGTGACTGTGGTTCGGCTTAAAGACGAGTTCGGCAAGGAGAAAGCGCAAGATTTCCAGGTAGCGAGGATGAAGTATTTGCGATGTAAAGACTGCCTTTGTGTTCCAAATAACACAAGAACCTTGACAAAGTTATAGTGGTATTATGCCCACTATTCTCTCCACCGGGCGAGACAACGTGTACCACAATATTAAAAATCTACTGGTGGCAGAGATATGAAAGAGGAAATAAACGAGAATTCATAGCCACAGTGTCCCTAGCATCGGCTTAAGTAAAAAGCGGAACACCGAAGCAGGCGGATTGACTCAAGACATAGTTGTTCCTCTTTCGGAAGTGGGAAGCAATAAATATGAATTTTGTTACAAGCTTGCCGTACCAGACATGAAATGACTCAATTTGGGTAATTGTTGACAGTAGCAAAATCAACCATTTTAACATTAAGGGGCTACTTTCTCTGCCGAATTATGTGATTGGCCTGTCAGAGAAATAATTAATTACCCAGTATTCATTATCCATTATCTCTGACAGAGGGCGCAATTTACAGCTAAATTTCTGTAATCATTCTAGAGAGGCCTGGGAACACGAGATTGTACGAGCACGACATTCCACCCTCGGAACAGAGATGGGCGGGCGAACGCACTATTCAGACGCTCGAGGATATGTTACAAGTGTGTGTGTTGGACTTTGGAGGTATTTGGGATGAGCTTACCACCCATATTGAGTTTTCTTATAACAATAGTTACCACTCTGCTTCCAGATGGCCCTATGAGGCTTTGTATGGTAGTCACGAGATCGTCGGTTGGAGTTTTGGTTTAGTAGGAGAGTCAGCGCTAATTGGGTCGGATATTATTCATCAGTTAGAGGACAAGGTAAACATCCAGAACGCCTACTGACTGCTCAGAGCCACCAGAAATCATATGCTGATGTGCAGCGCAGAGAGCACTGGAATTTCAATGTGAATGATAGGTGTTTGAAAGTTTCTCCAATGAAATTTGATGAGATTCGGCAAGAAAGGAAAGCTCAGCCCGAGATTTGTTAAGGCCTTATCAGATTTGGCGAAGAATAGGCCAAGTAGCATACAGAGTTAGACACCTCTAGAATTAGAGTTTGTTCATCGATTTCCACGTGTCTATCTTTGAGGAAGTATGGAGGGCCCTCCAAAGGTGTTCCAGTTCAGGATGTCCAGGTTACGGAAGAGCTGAGAAACATGAAAGAGGTTTCAGTAGCCATCTAGACAGGCAGATTCGCAGAGTTGAGGAACTAAAGACATTGCTTACAGCCAAAAAAGTATTATGGCGTAACGGGAACCAGGAATGACTTGGGAAGCGAAGGAAGATATGAAAGTCAGATATCCTCAACTGTTCGAACCCAATCAGCTAGAGGAACGTTAGTATTGTTGTTTATGAATTGCCTTATATTATGTGACATGAAATAGTTGTCTTTGGTGATGAATACTAGTGTTGTGTGGAGTACACCGTATTGGACTTACGCGTTTCAGGATTTTTGAGATAGTCCCACATACTACAGGAAACTCTGCCAAAATTTTCTAAACTAAGTCAAGTAAGTTGAAATTCTTGCAAGTAAGTTTACATTCGAGGGCGAATGTTCTTAAAGGGGAGGAGGTTACACCCAGTAAATTCTTGACACTTAGATGGCTTCTATTCGCATGTTGGTTAAGAGTTTTAGAATGCCATACATGCTAGAAAAAGGTCGGGGGGAAGCCGGACAAGCGCCGCATCGGACTATTGCAAGAGGAGGCCGGGCGAACCCCTCGCAGTAACGCGTGTCACGGAGGAGCTCCTCCGCGATGGCGGCGTGCCGCGGAGAGGTGTCGAGGCCTAACTTTATAAGCTCACTTCATTTTAAATTCACTTTCACACAATTTTAATTTCAAAAATACATTTTAAAACGAAGGGGAGGACGAGGGTTCAACATAAATGTTCATCCATTTACGCTATTAAATGCGGTACAAACTCAATTAATCTTGGGTAGTGAAGTATTAAGCTACGAGGGAGCATTCCTGCGGAGTTAGTTTCGTGAGAAATTCGGCCGGCGAACCATCGTCCTACCGAGATAAGATAAGTGGAATTGCTCCAAATTAGTGTCAATATACTCCTAGCCCTAAAGTGAGTATTTCTCCATTATGCACTTCCAGAAATAGCGGTTTTGGTCGTTTTCCGATAAGTCAAAGTTTGGATATATATATATATTCAAAGTAGGTATTTTCTTCAAAATATCGATGAATTTAGTTTCTTATTTCTATGAATATGAATGAAGTTGGAAGAAATAGCTGAATATTGGCAGAGTTACGCCAGTTAGCCGGAAAGCCGACAGGCGAGGTATGAAAAGCTAGTTTCTTCGGCAAGTGTGTTCTAGTATAGTCAAATAGAATAAGCCAAAAGGAAGTTCCAGAAGCCGAGCATTAAGTATGTTTGTATTATTTCGCCATATTCAGAATAAAGGAGGCCCGGTAAATCGGTGTCGAGACGGCAAGATCTATTCCGGACTAAGTTTAACTCAGTATTAGATTCGGTTTAATTCAAAAAAGATTGAGAATAGAATATCGAACATGGATAGTATTTTCATATTTTAATATACATATTATATGTGATTACTGTTGCTTATTTGAGACTTGTTTTTGCTGATATGTGGGCACCCTAGAGCTTCCTTACCGCCCCGGGGTTAATAGGCGTAATCGAATCGCCCGCCGAGGTGAGGATACGTCACTCCAAGGAGTGGCATGATATGTGATGAGGCGAAGATGAGATACAACATTACCCATAGCAGGCTGATCAGCATTATAGCATGCCAGCGCTTGCGCCCAGAGCTGGAGTACGAGATACAGATCTCGGATTACAGTTACGAGTCCCTCCCGGACTCGAGATATGAATTATAGTCGAGACCGAGGCCCAAGAGTTGCATACCAGTATTGGGGGTGCTCGTAGTTATTAGGTGAGTGGAGTGAATTTATTTTTTGATAGTTTCCCAGGTAGGGGTATATAGATTGTGTGTTGATTTCACCTTCCGGATTATGGGGGCTGGTATAGGTTCTTGTATGCTATATATATATATATATATGTGTTACCTAATAAGTTGATAAATGGCGAGGATCTTTTGTGGCAGTATGATTCTTATCTTCTTTCCAGTATAGTTAGCTACGATGCAGATTCTGCTATTCCAAACAGTTTTAGCTATCCTCTGTCATTTCAGTAACTACCAGTTTTACTATTTATCTGATTATGTTGAGTTTGCTTTGCATACTCGGTACCGATGTGCGGCACATTTGGGAAATGTGCATTACTACTGCAGGTACTCATAGGCGAGGCTGATTCCTCGTAATTCCAGCCAGCACCTAGAGTCATCAGCTCCTGTCATCCGGAGCTAGACTACTAGAGGTTTAGTTCTTTTCTTTTGTTGTATAGTATGGGTAGGCCGGGGCCCTATCCCGACCATCTTATCAGTATTCTTAGAGGCTTGCAAATTGTATATTCCATGTGGTTAGCTGTACCGGTCGTGTGAGGCTGTGTGTATGTTTTTGTTTGTTTATGATGTTCATTGTGGGGCCTTATTCAGTTGGTAGTGGTGACCTTATCGGTCACGTAGCATTTTGCTTTTTGTTTTCTATATTCAGAAGTAACTAGACTACATGGTAGCCTTGTCGGCCCGCATAGGTTTCCTTCATACTACTGTTGTTCTGGTTAGCTATTGCTTCCTTACCGGTAGTTATCGGCCTAGTTGGCCGGAGGCTGTATTTACAGCCGTTATATAGCCCATTTGATCCATGAAACCATAGTTGAAGCCAGCCTAGCACGAGAAGTTCCCACAAACTCGATAGTCGGTCCCAGATGTGTGGGCTTTTGGTGCCAATCATGCCTCGGGGGTAAGTGTGACAGTACCGTAGAGATCTTTAGACATTAGTAGACCTAGTAGAACTAGAATTGATTGATTTTGATGTGATTATGGGTATGGATTGGCTGGAACCATGTTACGCCCCCTTTGTAGAGTGTTGGACAAAGAATTGTGTTCACTTCCCGGGAGAAGTAGTATGAGAGTGGAGAGGTATTACAGCTACTATGCCAAGAGGTAAGTTCATTTCCTATCTCAGGGATAAAAGTTGATACCAAGGTTGCATTTACCATATTGTTAGGCTTCGGGATATACCATGAGAGAATTCCTAGCTTGTCCAGTCTATTCCAGTGGTTAATGAGTTTCCAAATAAACTTCCTGGTATTTCCCCCGAGAGCGGGAAATAGATTTCTCTATAGACTTGTTATCAGAAATACTCAGCCTATATCCATTCCCCATATCGAATGGCCCCTGTGAATTAAAGAATTGAAAAGAATAGTTGAAATATTTGCTAAGGTAGGTTTTATCGGGCCAAAGTACTTCATCGTGGGGTGCACCAGTTCTGATTGTAAGAAAGAAAGATGGTTTCTTACGTATGTGTATAGGTGCTCAGCGGTTGAATAAGGTACTATTAAGAACAAATACCCTCTTCGAATAAATGATTTGTTCGATCGGTTGCAAGGGCAAAATATTTTTCTAAAAATTGACCTGAGATCCAGGGTACCATCAAGTTCGAGTTCGGGAGAAGAATATCCCGAAGATGGCTAGGGCAGTATAGTCATTTTCAATTCCCTGATTATGTCCTTCGGGTTATTAAATGCACCGGCGTTTTTATAGACTTAATGAGCCGTATCTTTAGGCCGTACTTAGATCTATTTGTGATAGTATTCATTGATATTTTGGTATACTCCCGCTCAAAAATAGAACATAGAGATCATTTGCGGCGGTACTTGAGATTCTCAAAGATCGCCGGCTATATGCAAAGTTTTCTAAAAATATGATAACTAAGCTAAAATCTGTAGCTTGGGCTACATTGTATCAAGCTGGTATTCAGGTTGATTAATAGAAAATACAGGAAGTAAAGACATGGCCTAGACCTATAACTCAGAGGTTGCCGGTTTCACAAGGATTAGTAAGTGTCTGAAGTTTGTGGAAGAATTTTCCACTTTCGGCGCCTTTGGCTAAATTATTTCGAGCTTAACCAAGTTTTAGTGGACTGAGGCGAGCAGAGTTTCAGGGTGAAAAATAGATTGACATCAACACAGTCTTAGCTTTCTTTGGAAGGATTCGAGAAGAGTTATATTGTATATTGTGACGCTTCATGCATCGGGTTAAAATTGTGTTTTGATGCAACACGGAAAGGTAATTGTGTATGCTTTAAGGCAAGGTGAAAACATGAAAAATTATCCACCCACGATCTATAGTTAGCTGCAGTGGTTCACGCCTTAAAAATATGGATGCATTACTTTTATGGTGTACATGTGGACAGTTTTACTAATCGCAAAATCCTCTAGTACATTTTCACATAGAAGGAGTTAAATTCCGCGATAGCGCCATTGGCTAGAGTTGTTGAAAGACTATGATGTGAACATTTTGTATAACTCAAGGAAGGCCATATCGCCCAGCTGATGCCCTCAGCCGCAGATCCATGGCGATTTCGCATCTTGGGCGAACGGCGGGAAATGGCCCAAGAATTGCACCGGCTAGCTAGTTTAGCGGTTCGGGTAGTTGATTGAGAGGATAATGGGGCTATGATTCAAAATACAACAGTATCGTCCTGGTGGCGGAAGTGAGAGACAGTATGAGGATTTTCATTTTAGCACAGCTTAGAGATAAGGTTCAGCAAGGTGAATTATGAGCTTTGGTAATCGGGAATGAGGGTTTTTGAGATACGGTCGCCTGCAACGTTTCCAGATGTAGCTGGGCTCTGCCAACAAATTATTTCAGAGGTACACTACTCTTGTTACTCTCTTCATCTAGGTTCAATGAAGATGTACCATGATATAAAAGAGATACACTGGTGGCCTGGGATGAAGAAAGGTGTAGCCAAATTTGTAGCTCAGTGTCCTAATTGCCAACGGGTAAAGATGAACAATAGAAACACAGCGGCGTAATTCAAGATATGGCTATACCTATGTGGAAGTGGGAGGCAGTTAATATGGATTTTGTATTAAAGGGATACCGTACAGACACAAATTCGACTCTATTTAGGTGGTTGTCATTAGGTTAGCAAAATCACCTCACTTTTTGCTAGTCTAGACTACGCTCTCGGGTAGAAGATTATGTCGAGGCTATATGTTAAAGAGATAGTCGTTTGCGGTGTCGGCATCTATCATCTCAAATAGAGAGCACAGTTTACAGCTACATTTTAGCAATCATTTCAGAAAGGTTTGGGAACACAACAGTGAGTACGGCCTTCCACCCCCAGACGACAGCCGGGCGGTGCGCGCCATTGCTCGAGGATATGTGATAAGTGTGTGCTTGATTTACAGAGGAAAATTGGGATGAACATTTGACCCCTTATTGAATTTACATAATAGCTACCATTCTGAAATTCCAGATGGCGCGCCTCGAGTCAGCCATGTAAGTGAAATATGAGTCCCCATCGGATGGTTCGAGCCAGGCGATTCAGTCGGACAGTTATGATTCATGTTAAAAAGAGAAAGTGAAACTTATCATAGGGAGTACTGAACGGCCTAAGTCATCAAAAGTCATACTCTAATGTGATGTAGAGACTTGAAATTTAATATTAACGATTGGGTATTCCTTAAAGTGTCACCAATGAAGGGCGTGATGAGATTTGGCAAGAAAATAGCTTTCATTAAGAGGTTTTGTGGAGTCGTATTGGATCTCGAGAAGGATAGAACGGTGGCATATGAGTTAGGTTTGTTCACCCAATTTTTCCTTGTCTATATTGCGAAAGTGTATAAGGACCACACGTCTGAGTTGTGCCAGTTGAGGATATTTCAGTTACTGAGGAGTTGCTTTACGAAGAAATTCAATATTAGATAACGAGTTAGAATGAGAACTAAAGATAGCCTCCATTAAAGTACTATGGAGGAGCAGAGGAAATAAAGAAGAGATGACTTGCGGGAAGGTAAGGAAGACATGAGATTTAGATATCCTCACTTGTTATAGGACAAGTTCAGATTATGCAGTTAAGGTGATGTTGTTATCAATTGTTGTTCATAGCTTGTGTTATCGATCGCATTTAGCCCGGCTTTACCTCATTGTGGAAATAGCTATTTTATGGCGTCTGTGATGCCTATGTTGGACTTTTCACCATTTCCAGTTTTTGGATAGTCCATATTATAGAGGAGACCCTACCAAAATTTTCTATGTACTAGTTAAATGAGTAAACTCCTTTAAAAGCCTGAAGAAGATGACATTTGAGGATGAATGTTTCTGATGGGGGAGGATATTTACACCTCATAAATCTTCGTAGTACGATCGTCATGTGCACATGTACATATAGAATTTAACATATGAAACACCGGGAGAAGGCTGGGAGGGAACACATGAGTGCATCGCCAAAACAGACAGGACGGTCGAAGCAGGGGCCGGCGCGCTAAGCGCCATGTCCACAAGCACGCTACTTACGAGGCATTGGTTTGTCGCGCCCCTAAGGCAGCGCGATGGGAGGCTCTCTACATACCCCCAGGCCACCTCCCAACTATATATATCTCCTTAGTTAAAATTGGATCATTTTAATATATACCCATGGCTAGGTAAGTACACACCAAGTTTCTCATATTTTCATCCAATTAAGCTGCAAACTCCGTCCAACGCAAATTAACCCGGGTTTTGGTAGTTATTCTCGAATTTAGTATTGAAATAGCACTATTCTCTTAATTAGGCCTACAGGAAGCATTACTACGGAGTTATTTCTCGAAAATTCGCTCAGCATACTAGAACTCTGCCCAAGTAAAAAGTTGTCAAAAATTACGCCAAATTGAATCCCTAAATAGCCCACGAGGAATTAGAGTAAGCACTTCTCCCTTACGAACTTTCCAAGAAATTGTAGGTTTTAGCCGAGTTATTGAAAGTTGAATTATAATTTGTATTATTATCGAAAGTTATAGTTATTTATCGAATTTAGTATTCAAATAGCCCTATTCTCTCAATATCTGAGCTGCAGTTGGATAGAACCGCCAGTTCTAAGTTGAAACTCACTAGTTAAACAAAAATTCGGCTTTTTCGAGGTATGTAAGGTTATCCTTTTTAGCAAGTTACATTCATACGTAAAGTTGGTACGAATTGTGTATCTATAGTACTTCGAATTAAATCTATTATGGTCAGTTGTTATGAATTGAATTGAGACGTTAGCATTGATATAGTAACCCTTGTCGAGAGATAACCTAGCGGTTGGATTGTTGTATGCGATGATAGTCGGGGTTTTGGTGTTTTTTCCTATAGGGTTATGCTCGCAGGAGCAGTATGATGTTCGGAGGGACAGGGTGAGGCCATGAGTTTCATATACAAATTTCAAGGCTTAAACTATGACCCGTAGTCGAGCAAAGGCTCAGGGTTTAGCCAGTGGATTATATTATGGCCCATAGTTGAGCTAAGTCTTGAAGCCCCGGTTACAGCACTTACAGTATGATCCATGGGTGATCAAGGCTCGAGATCCAGTTACAGCAATCACGCTGACCCATAATCGAGCCAAGGCTCGAGGTCAGGTTACCTGGCCCAACGGCTCGAGGCACTAACAAAGCTACGGGAGCCTACTAGGGCTCGGATACGGCACCGGAGCAAGCATTCCTGAATTACAGTATGTTTACGAACCTTTAATAGTCAGATAGCATAAGTGTACATTGTTTGTTGCCGGTTATAGACACGGTAGGTCATTTTGTGTTGTTTGTACCTTTCGAGCTTATGCGGGCCCAGTTGGGATTCTTGTTTATCTGGTGAGAGCATCTTGCTACAACATTGGCTTTTCCCAGATGATACAGTATATCCACGTCATAATCTTTCTGTAACTCCAACCAGCGACGCTGTCGCAGATTCAGCACTCCCTCGGGTGAAGATATACGCAAGCACATTTATGATACGTGAAAATATCCACATGAGCCATACAAGTAATGTCTCTATATCTTAAGCGTGGATCCCTGCGGATAACTCCAGGTTGTGGGTAGAGTAATTCTTTCGTGTTTCCTCAGCTGTTTGGAAGCATATGCAATTACCTTACCATGTTGCATCAACACACAACCCCTAGCCCAGCGCACGTGCGTCGCAATATACTGAATAACATACATGCCTTCCGGCAATGCTAATGCGGGGCGGAGGTTAATGCGTCTTTTCAGTTCCTGGAAGCTCTTTCGCATCCTCTATCCACTGAAACTTTACTTCTTTCTGTGTTAGTTTGGTCAGAGGTGCTGCTATAGTAGAGAACCCTTCAACAAATCTCTTTGTAATTCCCGTAACCCGAGAAGCGCTGGACTTGGTCAGATGTAGGCCCCACTTAGGCCATGTTTTGACTGCTTCTATTTTCTGCGTGTCAACCTGTATACTGGCATCGACACAATAATAGTACAGAAGGCTATTGAGTTAAGCCAAAATTCACACTTGAGAACTTAGCATATGGCGGCGGTCCACACAGAGTCTAGACACTGTCCATAAATGAGCCTGGTGATCTTCTTCAGAGCGAGAATACACCAGAATATCATCAATAAACTATGCGAACAGGTCCAGATATGGTCTGAAAATACTATTCATCAGGTCCATAAATATTGATGGGGCATTCGTCAGCCCAAAAGGACATAACTGAGAATTTCAAAAGTGTCCATACCGGAGTGCTTGGCTTGCCCGTTTTAGGGATGTCTCTTGAGAATCTGGAGCACTGTCCATAAATGAGCCTGGTGATCTTCTTCAGAGCGAGAATACACCAGAATATCATCAATAAACACTATCACGAACAGGTCCAGATATGGTCTGAAAATACTATTCATCAGGTCCATAAATATTGATGGGGCATTCGTCAACCCAAAGGACATAACTAGGAATTCCAAGTGTCCATACCGGGTGCTGAACGCCGTTTTGGGGATGTCTCTTTCACGAACTTGAACCTGGTGATATCCGGACCGCATGTCAATCTTGGAGAAGTATCTGGCCCCCTGCAACTGATCAAACAAATCATCTACTCTGGGAAGCGGGTACTTATTCTTTATTGTAACTTTATTAAGTTGCTGATAATCTATACACATACGGAGCGAGCCATCTTTCTTCCTCACAAATAGAACTGGCGCACCCCACGGTGAAGTACTCGGCCTGATAAAACCCTTATCTAGCA
>JACEIK010002293.1:0-17338 GCA_018107945.1 Datura stramonium
AGTCGGCCGGAGGCTGTGTTTACAGCCGTTATATAGCCCGTTGTTTCCAGAAATCTGAGATAGAGCTAGCCAGGCACCAGATGTGCTTAGGCTCACCAGTAGCAGTCCAGGTCCTACTAGGGCACCAGGTGCCAGTCATACCCCCCAAGGCGGGGCGTGACAGAATGTGATGAACACGGGCCTCCTCCGATATTCGATGTTGTAAATGAATTTGATGAACGTCGACCTCTTCCGGTATTCGACGTTGTGAATGAATGTGATGAACATTGGCCTCCTCCGATATTCAACGTTGTGAATGAATGTGATGACCGTCGGCCTCCTCTGGTATTCGACGTTGTAAATAAATATGATGGCCCTCTCAGCATTTGAATTTATGATGGCCTTCTCGGAGACTGAAAAGTAAATATGATGGCCCTTTTGGCATTTGAATGTATGATGGCCCTCTTGGTGACTAGAAAGTAAATGTGATGTCCCTCTCGGTAACTGAAAAATAAATATGATGGCCCTTTTGGCATTAATGTATGATGGCACTCTCGACAACTGGAAAATAAATATGATGGCCCTCTCGGCAACTGAAAAATAAATATGATGGCCCTTTTGGCATTTGAATGTATGATGGCCCTCTTGGCGACTGGAAAGTAATATGATGGCCCTCTCGACAACTGAAAAATAAATATGATGGCCCTTTTGGCATTTGAATGTATGGCCCTCTCGACAATTGGAAAATAAATATGATGGCCCTCTTGGCAACTGAAAAATAAATATGATGGCCCTCTCGGCGACTGGAAAACAAATATGATGGCCTTCTCGACAACTGAAAAATAAATATTATTTTCGACTGTGAGCGTCGATCTATATTGGTCATTAATACAACCCGATGTCCTTGATTTAGATGTCATCCTTCACTTGCGCGGTAGATGTAGATACCCTCCTTTGCTCGGGGAATAATATAGTGTTGCTTGATGCTTCTTTAGTCAAGAAGGACTTTTATGCCGCTTTATTCGTTAGTATATCAGCGCGTTCTCCTTTTGGAAACAATGATCTAACTCATAAATAATGTTCACCTGGAACCTTATGACAACCTGCATCCACAGGAAAATCGTTAGTTTTGGTGAAACTAATATGTGTTGGTTTCTTCTGGTCGCCTCGCTCCTTGTATTGACAGCTTCAGGAATTTACTCAACCCTCCGATTCATGATAGAGAGAAGAAAAAATTAAAAATATTTTCAGGAAGATAACAAAGCTTTTAGAAGGTAATTTTGAGGAAAATATTTTTAGAAAAATCTCAACCAATTAATTATCTGACATGCACCAAACAAACGGACATCCTCAATTTTGGAACTTGATGTGGCAGGCAACTTGTTGACAGATTGGAGATTTTATGAAGCTCTATCACGACTGGAGAATGAGGTCTTTGTTGGCAGATTGGAGATTTTATGAAGCTCTATCACGACTGGAGAATGAGGTCTTCTTATATTTCTTGTCTTGAAGAAATTTTGAGGTTTTCCTCAAAATTTCTGCCCCAATTATAGCTTCGAAGCAGATTGTATTATTGATACGAGAACTACGTATTTGTATAATTTTTAGTTCCTTCTCAAATATTCTGCCCCAATTGCGTGTTTCCGAAACAATCTTCAAATTTGTCTTCTTGAGATCATTCAGTCTGTGCAATTTTTGAGACCCTCTCAAAAAAATTTCCCCAGTTTCCACTATGAAAGGAAATGGAAAACTTACGGGGAATATGACCGAGCCGGTGTGGCCCCTACGTATCCCGTTGAGGCAGGAATCAGGTCAAACGTAGTTCCGATTACAAATAAAAGGAAATTGAGATTTTTAACAAAATGTGATCGAGGCCTAAATTGGCCGCCTACGTATCCCATTTTGGGAATTCAGGTCATCACGTAGTTTATATTACCAGAAAATACCATAAACTTAGTATGAATCATTACATCGCTTACAAACAAATGTGTGATTACAAGGAAACAAAATAGAACAATGGTCTTCAAATGTAGTATCTTTTGACTGCATCTGAATTGATAGCTTTGGGCCACTCTTGACCATCCATTTCCACCAGAACCAAAGCACCTCTTGATAGAACTTTACGAACCACATAAGGACCTTGACAATTTGATGCAAATTTCCCTTTATACTCATTCTGGTGGGGAAAAATGCGCTTCAGGACTAACTGACCTACTTCAAAGGTT
The DNA here is from genome assembly GCA_018107945.1 of Datura stramonium. Lineage (NCBI taxonomy): Eukaryota > Viridiplantae > Streptophyta > Magnoliopsida > Solanales > Solanaceae > Datura > Datura stramonium. Next base: position 2,205 of record JACEIK010002293.1, read on the forward strand.
CGAGCTCTTACTCTTCTATTGAAAGCACAAGCTATTCTTATCTGGTATAACTGACCGTGACAGATGGCGTTCATCCTCTTCTCATCAGTCATTGCCAATTGTTCATATCGATTACGAACCCATTCTGCATTGCTCAACTCTGCTTCCTGAATGATTCTCAGTGAAGGTATCTCGACCTCAGTTGGTATCACTGCTTTCGTTCCGTATACCAATAAATAAGGAGTTGCCCCAATTGAAGTTCGAACTGTTGTACGATAACCCAACAAAGCATAAGACAACTTCTCATGCCAGGACCTATAATTGTCAACCATCTTCCTTAATATTCTCTTGATGTTCTTGTTGTCGGCTTCCACTGCTCCATTCATCTGAGAACAGTAAGCGGTTGAATTGTGGTGAGTAATATTGAATTGTTCACATATCTCTTTCATCATATGGCTATTCAAATTTGCTCTATTGTCTGTGATAATAGACTCTGGTACTCCAAAACGACATATCAAATTATTGCGAACAAAATCAGCCACTACCTTCTTTGTCACGACTTTGTATGAGGCAGCTTCTACCCACTTGGTGAAATAATCAATGGCAACTAAAATGAATCTGTGCCCGTTGGAGGCGGGTGGTTCAATAAGTTCAATGACATCCATTCCCCAAGCTGCAAATGGCCAAGGAGAACTCATCATATTGAGCTCATTTGGAGGAACTTTGATAAAATCTCCGTGTATTTGACACTGATGACATTTTTGGATGAACTTGCTACAGTCGCTTTCCATGGTCATCCAAAAATATCCTGCTCGTAGGATCTTTCTTACCAAGGTGAAACCATTCATGTGTAGCCCGCATACACCAGCATGCACTTCTTCCAGCAATCTTGTGGCTTATGTGGCATCTACACACCTCAATAGTCCTAAATCAGGAGTTCTCCTTTAAAGGATTCCTCCGCTCAAGAAGAAATTATTTGTCATTCTACGTATCATCTTCTTTTGACTACTTGTTGCATCTTCCGGGTATTCCCCGATTTCCAGATGCCTTTTCACATCAATGTACCATGGTTTCCCGTCCAATTCAGCTTCCACATGTGAGCAATTTGCAGGTCGATCTTTTATCCTTATCTCGAGCGGATCAATGTAAGTTTTCTCTGGGTGCTGTATCATAGCTGATATGGTGGCGGGGGTGTCAGCAAACTCATTCTACATTCTTGGAGTGTGTCTAAACTCAATATTCCAGAATCTTTTGCTCAACCTTTGTACCAACTGTAAGTAGGGTATTATTTTAGAATTCTTCACAGCCCATTCTCCCTGAACTTGATAGATCAATAGATCTGAATCACCAATCACTAGCAGTTCCCGGATATCCATATCAAGAGCCATTCGAAGACCAAGTATGCATGCTTCATATTCTGCCATGTTATTGGTGCACGGGAACCGAAGTTTAGCGGTTACTGGATAATGTTGTCCAGATTTTGATACCAACACCGCTCCAATCCCGAAACCTTTGAAATTCACCGCTCCATCAAAGAACATTCTCCAACCAGGATACGAATCTACAATATCTTCTCCTATGAATATCACTTCCTCATCGGGGAAATATGTCTTTAGAGGTTTATACTCTTCGTCGATCGGGTTCTCTACAAGGTGATCAGCCAAGGCTTTCCCTTTAACTGCTTTCTAAGTCATGTACACTATATCAAATTCACTTAGCAGCATTTTCCACTTTTCTAGCTTCCCTATCGGCATCGACTTCTGGAAGATGTACTTTAATGGATCCATTCTTGAAATGAGACATGTGTTGTAAGCTGACAAATAATGCCTCAACTTCTGGGCAACCAAAGTCAAAGCACAACAGGTCCTTTCCAAAAGAGTATAATGGGCCTCATAGGATGTGAACTTCTTGCTCAGATAATATATCGCCCGCTCTTTCCTTCTAGTCTCATCGTGTTGTCCCAACATGCAACCAAATGCATTATCTGAGACAGACAAATACAACAACAGAGGGCTTCCTTCTCTTGGTGGTACCAGCACTGGCGGATTGGATAAATAACTCTTGATGGTGTCAAATTCCTTTTGACACTCTTCGGTCCATTTAGTTGGTGCATCTTTCCTCAATAGCTTGAAAATGGGCTCACAGATGACCGTCGATTGGGCGATGAATCGACTAATGTAGTTTAGCCTTCCCAGGAAACTCATCACATCTTTCTTAGTCTTAGGCGGAGGTAGCTCTTGAGTAGCCTTGATTTTAGAAGGATCTAGTTCAATGTCCCTTCTACTGACTACGAAACCCAATAATTTGCCACCCCGAACCCCAAATGCACACTTGGCAAGGTTAACTTCAAATTGTATTTGCGCAGTCGGTCAAAAAACTTCTTCAGGTGGGTCAGATGATCCGAACTCTCATGGGATTTTATGATGACGTCATGTACATACACCTCAATCTCCTGGTGGATCATATCATGGAATATGGCAGTCTTAGCTCTCATACAAGTAGCCCCTGCATTTTTGAGACCAAACGGCATCACCCGGTAGTGGTAAACCCGCCAGGGTGTAATGAAAGATATCTTTTCTGCATCCTCCTCATCCATCAAGATCGGGTGGTATCTAGCGAAACAATCCACAGACGACTGCATCTCGTGCTTAGCACAATTATCGATAAGGATGTGGATATTGGGCAATGGAAAATTTTCTTTAGGACTGGCCTTGTTGAGATCCCTGTAATCTACACATATCCTAATTTTCCCATCCTTTTTCGGCACGGGGACGATGTTAGCCAACCATGTAGGATACTTGGTCACTTCCACGACTTTAGCCTAGATCTGCTTTGTGACTTCCTCTTTAATTTTCAAACTCAGATCTGGTTTGAACTTTCGAGTCTTCTGCTTTACTGGACTGAACTCTGGGTTGATTGGTAACCTGTGCGCCACAATGTATGTGCTTAGTCCCGGCATGTCGTCATAAGACCAGGAAAATATGTCAATATATTCTTTGAGCAAGCTGATCAATTCCCTTTTTTGTGATTCTGTCAGGTAGACACTGATTCTGGTCTCTTTAACTTGATCATCATCTCCCAAATTCACGATCTCAGTTTCATCAAGATTGGGCCTCTCTTTATCCTCAAATTGTCTTAGGTCTTTGTAACATGTTCTGATTCCATGGGTTCTTCGTCATATTCCTTGATCTCATCACTATCGGACTCAATTTGTTCATTAGAATGGTGACATGTCATGATGTTGGCAGGTTTTAAATCATTTAGACTGTGTACAAAACAGGCCACACTATTAGATAAAAAGAAGCAATTTAAAATATAAGTAAACTAAACCAAAAGAATTTGAAATAATAATGAAGTCTTTCATTGAATATTGAGCATTACAAATATGGTGTAAGCCATTGCCTTTTGAAAAACATCATGATAGAACCCAAAAAATTTGAGGAAAAGAAAAAGCAATAAAAGGTGGGTCTCGGGCCTCGTCCGAACCACACCGATTTTGAAAGCTTTTAAAATTTGTCTTCTCTACCAAGATAGGAGAGGATTCGAAGTCCAGTTCCTCAAAAGCTCTTCAGTTCCAGCATCCCCAATAGTTGGTATTGTAGTGCATTCCTCTGAGATTACAACACAATCCTCCTCAGCAAGCAGTCTTTCTAGCCCTTCAACCGGATCATCCTCCTTGGATTTTTGGACTATGGCGGCAAATGACTAATATAAATCTGGAATTGTCTTGGGAAGATTACGTACGGGCCTCTTCTTTTCGACGGCATCCTTCAATTCTTCTTCTGTCGGGACATAACCCAGACCAAAACAGAAGATTTTCTGAGGGATTAGAATGGGCTCAGAAATGCCATTCAATTTCTTTCCTAGCCTGCGCCCGAGTTCAAACCCATTTCTCAACATAGTGGTGGCGAGCATTTTGTACACTAGCGGCATAAGAGCCTGTGGTGTAGTGTCCTCATAAGTGGCATTCACTCTCTAATTTGTACCCGTAGGGGTTTCTTCAATGACGGGAATAGAAAGATCATGGCAATTAAGACCACTTCCTTCTCCGTGGATGACAATCTCGTGGTCCTCCCAAATAAACTTCAGCATTTGGTGCAGTGTGGATGGCACTGCCCCAGCCCTATGAATACAAGGCCTCCCTAATAGAAAATTGTAGCTTTTTGCTATATCCATCACTTGAAATTCGGTGACAAATTCAACTGGCCCCATCTGAATATTTAAATCCACTTCGCCAATAGTTCCACTCTGAGTGTCGTCGAATTCCCTCACATTCATATGACTTTGGCGAATTTTCCCTACATCATAGCCCAACTGCATAAGGGTCCCCATCGGACAAGTGGTGAGTCCTGAACCGTCATCGATCAATACTCGGGAGATAATTTTTCCTCTGCATTTGATAGTGACATGCAAAGCTCTATTATGCATTATTCCTTCAAATGGAAGTTCTTCTCTGCGAAAAGATATATGGTGATCTCCAATGATGCGGCTCACCATGGCAGCTAGGTTTTCACTGCTTGTCCCAGTTGTCACATATGCTTCGTCAAGCACCTTCAATAATGCTTGTCGGTGGTATTGGGAACTCATCAATAAGGCCCAAACGGATATTTAAGCTGGCGTCTTCTCCAGGTGTTTGACGATGGAATACTCTTTAGGCTGCATCCTCTTCCAGAATTCTTCGGCCTCACCTTCCATGAACGGTCTTTTTTGGCTCTCCTTCTTTTGTCCGTTCTGGGCTAATTCTTCTGGAATGTAACATCTTCCAGAATGTGTCATCCCCTGTGCTACAACTGCTTGCACAAAAAACTCTTTCTTTGGTTCAGCCGAACTCATTTTGTTTACCAAGGCAAAAGCTTGGTGAGGGGCAGTCATCACTACAAACTCTAGTTTCTTGCTTATACTCAAAGAAGCCACTGCCTGCTCTAGTGCTTTTAGATTTGTTTTGATCAGAGCTTCACTTGCCTTCCAATCTTCCTCATTTTCTACCATACGAATGCTAGCTCCTTCGTGATTGGGCAAAGGATTGTTGTTGACATCTGGAGGTGTCGTTTGGAGGGTGATGATCTTCTGGTCGATCAAATCCTCAATTTTATGCTTTAGGTTAATGCAATCCTCAGTGGAATGTCCCGCTCCTCCAAAACGATAGGAACAGTGTTGGTCAGCTTTATAGAATTTGGATGTGGTGTTGACAAATTTGTGGTCCATAGGTTGTATCAGACCTGCTGCTTTCAACCACTCAAAAAGTTGAGTCTGGCTTTCTACTAAAGGGGTGAAGGTTCTAACGAGTTTTCTTTCAGGGTTTGAGTGTGGTGGGTTATAGGCATTTGGATAATTTTGTTGGGTATTTTGAGGTAATGAGGTGGTGGCTCGATTATAATTCTGAGGGTTTTGGTAAATAGGTGTTGGCGCTTGGTAGTTGTGCTGGAAATTGGGGTATATTTGAGGAGGTGGTTGAAAATTTGGCTGAGCATAGAAAATAGGGTAAGGGTTATATGGAGCTTAGGGGTGGTTATTTAGTGGAGAGATTCGACTGGGGTTTTGATAGTAGAGCTGGATCCAAAGTTTCCCCTAGACCATGAAGTGGGACTATAGGAAATTGAGGACACATCCCCTTCTTCTTCCGAACAAAACCTGTTGTGTTAGCCTGCGTTACTTTGCTAACAATCTTCCCAGTCTTGAGACCATCCTCAATTGCTTCCCTTATTTTGACCAACTCAGATAATTTTTGCCCGATCATAGTCAACATTCTCTCATAATATTCAGGCTACTGGGTCCGAATAAAGACATCCATGATCTCTTTTTCCGTCATCGGAGGTCGCACTCTTGCAGCCTCTTTTCTCCATCTATAGGCATACTCATGGTAATTTTCTGAGGATTTTTGCTTGACCTTTTCCAAGGAATACCGATCAGGAACAACCTCTGTGTTGAATGAAAACCTTTCTATGAAATATTTGGCCAAAGCTCTCCAACTCGGCCACTGGCTTAGCTCTTGTGTGGTAAACCATTCCAAAGCCTCTTCACTAAAATTGCGACTGAAAAACCTCATGATCAAAGCTTCATTCTTCCCTACTCCCACGAGCTTATCGCAATAAGCTCGTAAGTGTGTCATAGGGTTGCCGACTTTGTCAAACGTATCAAACTTTGGTACTTTGTACCCCTCTGGAAAATCCAAATCTGGGTGCATTCATAAATCTTCATAATCCAACCCTATAGTATTCTATGAAAATTGGAGATCCTTCATTGCTTTAGCAATGACATCTTTCATTGCTTGCATCTCTTGGTCTCTTCTTTCCTCCTTCTCTCTCCATTCCCGCTCCTTTTCCTCGTAATGATCCAACTCTGGTTGTGCGGTGAGAGTTTGATATGGCTCGGGAATCATATGGACTTGAAAAGTGGTGGCTGGTGGGATGTAGGAATTGGTCATAATGGGAGGATTTTGGATAGTGGTGGTAGGGGGAATTGGCTGATTGTGAATAGTAGGCGGATTTTGGGAAGTAGCTAATGACGTATGGTGGATGGGTGGGAAATTCTAGGAGTGGATAGTGTGGGGTACATGGTTTTGATTGGATCAGGGTGGTGTTTGGTAAGAGGTACTGGGGCCGGATGTGGTTAAATCGAGAGTGGTGGTTTTGGGAATGGAGGTAGTGGGAACAGTGGGGAATGATGGAAAATGTTCAGGTACCGGTGAGCTCAATGATGGGAACTGGGGTGGAGGCCTCCTTATGTTGAGGGGAGGGGGGTTTGAAGCAATGACCAGATTGGTCAAATCTGAGTTACGCTGTATTTCGGCCCGCAACTCCGTTATCTGTTGCATTAGCTGAGCGATCAACTCACTCTGATCATTGGGTCCCTGATAGCTACATCTATCAAACTGGCATCTTCAATGGTGTTAGCAGTCATTTTGCTCTTTCCTTTGTCCGAGGCAGGGTCAGGAAGGGCTAGTATGACTGCTTTCGATCGAGTGAAATAAGGATGCTCTCCTAGCTTTGTCAACACAGATCAGTTTCTGTACCTGTTGATCAGAATAACTCAAAGGTAGATATGTTAGTTTATATTCATAACGAATTAATGCAAATAATGAGATATAATAAACAAACAATCATTTTGCTAAAGATGATCAATCCACGAGCGGAATTTGGATAGAGATGAGGGACTCAAACGGACAGAATTTTGCCCGTTGGTTCTACTGAGTAATTTCAGGAAGGTTGACTTGCGTTGAGTTGCGCTTTCCTTGTATAAAACTTGTCATCTTTTTAGATTCTTTACTTGACAGGTGCTAGCGTAGCTGAATCTTTTGAAGTTCTTCTTGAAAAAAGGGAGGATAAAAAAAGATTTAAAGATAGGGACCGAGTCTTAAGTAGACTGCCTACGTATCCCACCCCGATGAATTCAGGCCCATCGTAGTTCATTTACAGAAAATTATAAAACACCATTACCAAACTGATAAAGAGACCAGGCTCGATATGAGCTTCCTACGTACCCTCCATGGGCTCAGGTCCCGCATAGTTCTTCATTACAAGGAAACAAACAACATAGAAACAACATTTCTTAGGAAATACAAAAGTAAACTTAAAATCTACCCCAAAGCCTCCCCCTCAATAACGGTTCGAAGGGAATTCGACCCAGATATTTCCGGTCTGAATTAGATGCTCCAAGTCGAACCTAAAGATTCTACACTCTTTGATGGTATGTTTCACTTCTCGGGAGTGGTAGGGACAAGTTTCTTCATTTTTTCATTTTGCCAAAGACTTCATCTTCCTCTCAAAATGATAGATTATCTTTGCATCGACCAACTTCTGGTAAATGATGGCGTAACTCTCCTCGAATGCAGTGTAATCAAGAAGGTGAATCCTAGTGTCTTCTGTGATGGGAGTTTCGGGTTTTACTTGATCACACACAAGTATGGCGTGAGGCCCCCACATGTGCCTAAATTGCCCCGAGTTGATCATCACGTGAATTTTGGTTCTCAAGACCGAGCATTCATCAGTGGTATGACCGCGGTGGTCGATGTGATATGCGCATCGTTTATACTCATCCCTAGGGTCACACCTAGAGCCTCCTCCTTCGATTGGGTGCAATATTCCCAAAGATTGCAATGTTTGATAAATTGTGGAACACGAGATGACCTCTAGGTCTCGCAGATAGATTCTGTAATGGGCTTTGAGCGTAATCTTCTCATTTCCTTGCGTGAATCTAACCGGCCAAAATGACTCATCATTCGGCGCTACTCCAAACCTCTCATTTGTGGTGTTCCCCTCAGGTGATACTTCTTTGTCTTCATCTTTCATAATATCCATAAATTCATGAAGTAGTTGTTCAATCTCTTCGTAATTCCGCTCTTGCGCGGGCAAGGACCCAGAGACTTCATTAAGAGCTCTAAGAGACGCGACTATCTCCAAGTCTATTCTAGCAATTTTTCTTTTTACCCAATCCATTTGTCGGTCAATCTCTTCTGTCTTAATTAACAAAGCTTCTTTATTCTGGTCAACTTGTTCTACTCTCCTCCTCGTCATGGCTATCTCTTCTTCCATCTTATTGATTTTCTCGAGTAGGGACTTCTCAGTTTCCTTAGATATTGAAACTGAACCTTTTTCCATTGTGATGGCAAGCCGACCTTCCTGTAGAGAGGAGCAATGAATTTAGAGGGTTGTATTGTTTATGGGAAACTTGGATACGACCTCAGGAAATTTGGACGGACTTTTGTTTTATTGGTTTATATATATATGCTTACAAAGTTCTAAGGGATCTTGGACGATCATGGATTAATCATCTTTATACAAAATAATATGCAATCACATAGAGATATTTATCACATAGCACAGAAGATAATTTATGCGTGTCCTAAAATGGTGACTTTTTTATGCCAAAGGTAGGCCTAAGCGAATTGAAGGATGTTTCTGTTATTTTAAATCAATCCATTCCCCCCAAATAATTCATTAACAACGACATAAAATTCTTACATAACCTCTTGAACTACTGTAACGGGAATATATTTAGGGAAATAAAAAGGAAATTGCTGAAAATCACTTCCACACAGGGGAAAAACATCTAGTATGCTGAAGAGGGCCCTTCGTCAGTCCTTGTCCTCTTGGTCTTATTCACTTCTTCCCAAATGAAATAGTTGTTTGTGATCAAGTGAGAACCCACCAACTGTGCCCTTTGCTCGAATCCCATTTTTTGAATGGATTCTATTTGGTCTTCCATATGTTTGTCTAAATTAACCAGACATTCTCTGGCAGTACTCAAATCGTGAGTGAGGTGTCCTATGATCTGCTGATACTTTTGCTCTCTCTCTTGCATTGTCCTTTGCAGTAGTCGTAGTTGTACCTGGGCCTTAGATTCCACGTACTCTACTTGATCATATGTGTCCGAACCTAAGGTAAGAGTCATTTGCGAATCTTCCTTTAACCATGCCTTATATGACTTATCATACCCAGCTTCGAACCTATTTTGAGCCATGTTGGTGATCCCGCAGACTCTCTGAGTTTTCCTTTTGTGAACCATGCGTAGACTCTCAAAATTCTCTAGCACCTCTTCCAAAGTAGGAGTTAGCTCGACATCCCCAAAGCGAAATACCATTCTCGAGTCATCCTAGAATTTCGTAATAGTTTCGATTATCTCCGACCATGCTTCCATTTCCATGATCGAAGGGAGATACCCAATGTGAGTATTGACTATATTTCTGTCATCCTTACTCATATTTTTCCACCAGGTCTTTAAATCATCATGGGCCTGGGTCACCATTCCGAACTTCAAAGTTGGTCGGGTCTGGTTCATCTACAAAAAAGAAAACTTATTAAGCCCCCTCCCCTGGAAGATATTGGTTTGACTAAATGGGCACATACATCCTTTAATTGAACACATAGTGGGATGATTGTCTTTTTGACCGGAGGCCATTTAGACACAAGGTGGTCTTCGAATGGACTTAATATGCCTTGGGTATTAAGTCGTCTTAGGTAAATGCGTTAAATAACGAATTTTGGTTTAGCTCTACACTAGTTGACTAGATTTGGTTTTTTGAATGACTGGAGACCCAAGCGGACAACTCAAGTTGAAATTATGACAACCATTGGACCCATGCAAACCAATAAATTGTCATAAAATTCCGAAAGAGGGTTTTATAGTGCAAAACGGTTGCGAACTCGCAAAACCTCTTTAGTGCTTGTGTGAAAATATATCGTGCCATTTGGAGGAAAAATGTCATGAAATGCGATGACAGTTTATAGAGAAATAAGCAGATAAGACATATTAGAACAAATAAAGCAAATAAGGGTTAGCCATAATATTTTAGAGAAAATTCTTTTAGTTAGAACCTAGATGAATCCCCAGCAGAGTCGCCATCTACTACGATCCGTTTTAAAACTCGCGTTCGAAACGTTCCATAACTTGACAATTTTGTGAAAAGACAGAGTTGCCACCTAATTATTACAAAAATTAGGAAACCGTCTAAAAGATATTTTGAAAATCTTTATTTAAAACCAGAGAAAGTGTAAGGGTTCAAATAATTTTTTAAAGAAGGGGTTAGACACTTTAAAAAATCTGCAACTGCGGGTTACCGGTGAATTTTAAACAAATTGTGGCTAAAAAATATGTAACTTGTTTATAAAAAAAAATTGAAAAGGGCTTACTTCAAATAAATTTAGCATTCTAATTACTTTGTTAATTCGTAATGAATTAATTTAAATTTCGACCAAGTTACAAAATTCTTTAAGTTTTGAAAAATCCTTTTAAAAAGGAGTAGAATATTTTTGTCAGTTGTCCAACCCTTTTTCTTTCTAAAATCACAATTTTTAAAAAAAATTAATTCAACTCTCAAACATTTTTTAATAAAAATATTTTTAAGTTAAATAATTAACACAATATCATTGAACTCCTTTTTTTTAGAGCTACTTAATAACTATGAAGGGTTATCAAATATCTCCTAAAGGTTATTATTAAGCTTCAATCTGTCTAAAAAGAACGGGATTTAACTCAATTTATTTAAACGTCTAAAAGAGCGTAATTAAATAAAATAAACTAATCGAATTATTAAAGAAAAATTCTCTTTTAGGAATTCATCTAAGATATATAAAATCTAAGAACTATAAAATGTTAGTATCTCAAACATCACAAATAATAATAATAAGCACAAAATAGATAAATGACATGATATTAAATTCAGATTCCAAAGAGAATATGTGATATGCATGTAATTAGACCCATTTTCTTTCTTCTGTTCGCCTGGTTTTGGACAATGAGCTTGATCTGCTGCCCTCCACATTATTTAGGCCTTTCGCTCAAAATACTTTGACACATTCCTGCTGCTGAAAATTTTAGGGCGTTAAGGCGCAATATCGGCCTCCCTTATGCTTATTGGGACTGACTCGAAATTTGCTTGGGCTTTCAGCCCAATAAAAGATATGCAACGGAGATGAGTCCACAGACTCAGAAGGGGAGTTTCACATGTAACAAAAAGAGAAAAATAAATGAATTAATATACAAAAAAAATATTGTTATGGTTGAAATATAATCTGAACACATATTTAAATCAAGTATACTCCTTACAACTATGAGGAGCTAGAGGCTTGACTTATGAGTTAATAAGGTATGAATAAATAAGTAAAAAAATATCAGCATTCTTCTAATAGACAATAAATGGACAAAGTAGAAAAATAATATTTTAGGAAATTTTACAGCTAAATCTTCTATAGCAGAAAATAAGTAAAATTTAAACAGAGAAGTCAAATTAATGCACACCGCCAATACTCCACAGAGAGAGAAAGTTCCATCATCTCAAATTATATCCACTTTAACTCAAAGCATTCACAAGAACAACTAACTAATTTAAAATGTCCCTTTATCTATCCTAGAGAAAACATTATCTCATATTTGTACGCAAATTTCAAGGCATTCTAAAAAAAACGACACAACAAGGAAATGTGTCTCTGAATAGCAAATATAGAAATAAATTCAATTCTCAAACAGTATTAGACAAAACAAAGGATGGAACCTATACTTGTAACCCCAAACAGCATGATTGGATGTTAAAGTGATCATATTCTAGTCCATTTTACGTCTTCATAAATAGCTAAACATCTAGACTATAGACCAGATTTTTAAATAAGGTTGTTTTTGGAACAAGAAGGCACTAGATGAAACCGTGCTCGAACCTGCTGGCGACCATTATTATGACAAAATATCGTGAGTACACAACCTTTGACCAATTAACCTCCAGTTATGATCTCGACTATTTGCATGCCTTATCGTGATAACATAAATGAAGGAAGCAAAGACAGTAAATGAGCGATGCGGGTCTTTTAAACGGATTTACCTAGCTACCAAATGACTTAGTAATTAAGGAAATAAATCATATCAATAATTTTCAAAACACTTGGGACACAAGAAAACGTCACCTAGCTAAGCAGATCAATCAAATATGTGAGGTTGGATCAAGCCTAATTAAACCAGAAGACTTTATGTATCAAGCATCAATCCTATTTTATTATACCATTATGCATAATGGCCAGAGGACCTTAAATAGACTATTTGAAAAGAGGAAATATCATCTTTGAACTTAATGAAAACTGACTGTCAAACTATAGACCCCATTTCCTATTAAAACAAATAAGATTACTCTCCCATAGCATTCCAACTCCTCAATTGAATTTGAAACAGTTGAATATTGATCATGTTAAGAAATTTTCAGACATATGTACGACCTTGTTTCAAGATTTAGACTTATAGACTTACTCGAGATGGCAAATAAATACGATACTGAACCATGAATCCCCATACACGAGATAAAGAGTTTTAAGAAGAGAATCAACTTAGATCATTTCCTAACCATGCAATTCTAGGAAAAGAAAAGGAAGAAGAAGAAGAAGAATAAGAAGAAGAAAACGAAGGCTCAGGCAAATGTACCATACAAAGGATAAACATTTCTTTACTATAAAGATCCAAACAATCAGGTTGAAACTTGTAATATTAAAATTGATCAAGGCATGCTAGAGGTTTTAGATGCATGTACTTTTAACCAAAATTTAGAACCCACCAGCTTATCACAGAGGGAGTAAAATGTCAAGATAACATGTTGGATGAGCAATCTAAAGGGTGCCTCAAGGATTCGAATTAGGAACACCCTAATGAGAGTTGAGTTGTCTTAACTCTAAATTTTCATCTACAGTTTAAATAAGTGTAGAATTGTCTTGAGGTCACCTCTAGAAACACCATCGGCAAGGAATAAGTCAAGCTATCACAAAATCATTTGACAGTACGCGCTCAATGTATACTGGCAGAGACAAAGGAATGAAGTGTTTCCAAAATATAAAGGGACACAACGAGGTAAAATATTAAATTTAAACAATATTCCCAACTTTACTGTTGACCGAGAACAAGCATGAGTGTTAGCATCCCATAAATAATTTTAAACAAAACACATAATCATCAGGAGAACTTAGGACTAACCTTCGTTCTAAAAATATTAAATATCCATATACTTACAGCAAGTAGGAAAAATTTGAATTATGCAAATAGACTTGAAAGGTTAAACATAAAGTCCCAATGTAATCCATATTCATACGCAACCCTTACTCATCCGAAGTAGTCCTAAATGAATATAAATCCTGGCAACTATATTTTAGTAAATCGGAAATATATTAGACTAGATGGTTGATTTCTTATATGTGTAAATAAGAAGCAGAGAAAATTTTGTATGAGACTGCTGAGAGGACTGCTAAACCTTATTGTTAGAATATCAAAACTAAACTATATAATGCTGATCAAAATAAGGACAACTAGGCATGGTTGACAACAAAAAAAATAGAGACGACAAAGGCAAAGTGAAATGCTACTAAACTAGGCTAACAAATTCAAACTAATTTTAGACTATTAGTTACGGAATTAATAAGCATCTAAATAGAGCAGAGTACGCTTTTAAGTTAATTAAATTACTGAAATCAACCAACAATTCATACCAAATAATACCATAAACTGGTAAGCACGTACACATAGCAAAACCACTACTACATTAATTAAATTAATTGGAGCTAAATAATGAATTCAAAAGAAACTACTAAACGCTGAAATAAAGCAAGACACACTGCTAAATTCATTAAACTGAATTGAAACATATTTAGACATCATTATACAACCAAATACTTAAATAATAATTTTAAAAAAAACTAGCAACTAAGAAAAGAAACGAAAGTAGAGAGGGAGTATTACCTTTTTAGAAGCAGCAAATTGGCGGAGGAGTCGAGTTGCTTTCCCCGATTTTATTACGAACAATGGACAAATTCAAATATTAGATAGTGATTTTGGAATACTATAAACAGAACTAAAGTTTAAAAAAAACTTGAAAACCTAAAATGCCAATACCCAAATTTGGCTACAAAGATGAGAATAAGGTTCTATTTATAGAGCCCCAAACACTAAATTTGAAATTTGAAATCCAATTCAAAAAATAAAACTGAGAGGTACAAAGAGCCCTACTTATTTTGAAGTTGAACTGAGGGGATGAGAGGCGTAGTGGCGGGTTTCGGGGAGATGGGACGGGAGAGAGGTGTTTGCAGGAAAGATGGGATGGGAGAGAGGCATTTGCAGAGAGTTGGTGAGGATGAAGAGATGAAGTATGGGTTAGGCATAATATTTGGTGTGATAGGGATGAGTCTGTAAAGTCAACTTTCTAACTTATTTGGGACCGTTTGATTATCTTGATCAGCGGATGCCATTAAATTCTGAAAAAAATAAAATAAAATAAAATAAAATAAATAAAGGGATATATATAAATACATCAAATCTAAAAATAAGGGAGCCACTGGATTAAATTTGATGGCTGAGATTAAAAAGCACAATCCATGTGCACGTTGATGTGGCGCACATGGATTGGTCAAATTCAAATGGTATGTATTGGCAAGTGAGATGAAATTTAGGGATGATTTTTAATTTAAAAATATACCCAAATGCATTTCAATTGTAACCAAATGTTAATAAAATAGCTAAAGTAACTAAAAATTAAACAACCCTTCGAAGAAATTTAATTTTGAAGTAAAATTGAGGCAAATTATTTTTTCAATTAATTAAACAAGCTTCTCAAACTTAACAAAGTAAAATAATTATTTTTAAATAATGGACTAATAATCAAATTTGAGTCGTAAACAACTTTATTTTTTGCATAG
>JACEIK010002293.1:35051-45731 GCA_018107945.1 Datura stramonium
TTTTAAAATTATTTGATTACTTGGTAAAGATAGTCAACTAATCAAGGGAAAGAACACAGATTAATGTGAGAAGTAGAAAAGTAAATGACACAACTTGTTTACACAACATGGGAATTCGTGCACCACCAATGATTAGCATTTGGTTTTCTTGTTCGCTTACCAACAGACGACTTCCTTTGGTTTTGTAGAATCTTTGACACAACCAGGTCTCTCTCTGTTTTTCTCTTTTCAAATTTATCACTGTAAATCTACAAGAGACCAAGTGAAGTGCTCTTGACCTAGATCAAGTGAAGTGCATCAAGGATGCGGACAACAAAGCACTATGGGAGGAGGCACTCATTAAACAGAGATAACAGTCAATACTTTCATAAACTCTTGAATGAAGAGGGGGATAGAGGTATTGGGACGGGGAATTTGGAGCATTCAGAGAGGCATCATGATTGTGAGTATTGTAGGTGTGTAAAGGTTGAGGTGGTTAAGGGTGCTATTTGTAGGACATGTAGAGTAGAACAGCCCAAGCCAGATTAGATCCCGGTGGAATTTTGGAAGAGCGCTGGTATGACAGATATGGAGTGACTAAGTTGTTCAATTTCATTTTAAGACGGCGAAGATGGAGTACAATGACTTCGTTGTATAAGAACAAAGGTGACATTTAGAATTGTAACAATTATAGGGATATCAAGTTGCTACGCCACACTATAAAGGTGTAGGAGAGGGTGATGGAGATGAGGGTGAGGAGGGGCATGAGTATTTTCGAGAATCAATTCGGATTCATGCCGGAATGCTCAACTACATAAACTATTCATCTTGTAAGAAGATTGATGGAGCGGTATAGGGAGAGGAAGGACTTACACATGGTATTTATCGACCTAAAAAGAGGTTGGTGATAGTCCCTAGGGAGGTTCTATGGAGGTGCTGGGAGGCTAAAGGTATACCTGAGGCGTACACTAGGCAATCAAGGACATGTACGATGGAGCCAAGACCCGGGTAAGGGCAGTGGGAGGAGACTCGGAGCACTTCTCAATTTTGATGGGGTTGCACCAGGATCAACCCTTAGCCCGTTTTTCTTTGCTTGGGTGATGGACGCATTGACGCATAAAATTCAAGGTGATGTGCTATGATGTATGTTATTTGTGGATGATATAGTTTTGATTGACAAGACTTGTGATAGAGTTAACGCTGAGCTGGAGATTTGGAGACAGATTCTGGAGTCGAGAGAGTTCAAGTTGAGCAAGATCGATAGAATATTTAGGGTGCAAGTTCGGTGCGTAAAACATAGGCTGACCTGGAAGTGAGGCTTAATACACAGGTCATCCAAAAGAAAGGAAGTTTCAAGTATCTTGAATTATCCAGAGAAATAGAGAGATTGAGGAGGATTTCATTCTGTATTGATGTAGGGAGGATGAAATCGAGGCTCATATCTGGAGTCTTATGAGATAAGAAAGTGTCACCAAAACTTAAAAGCAAGTTCTATAAAGTGGTGGTTAGACCAACTATGTTATATGGCGCGGAGTGTTGGCTAGTCTAGAACTATTACGTTCAAAAGGTGAAAGTGGCAGAGATGAGGATGCTGCGATAGATATATGGGCATACTAGGACAGATAGGATTAGAAACAAGGATATTCGGGACAAGGTGAGAGTGGTTTCAGTGGAGGACAAGATGCGAGGTTGATATGGTTTGGACATGTGATAAGGAGATGCACGAATGTCCAGTATAGAGGTGTGAGAGGTTGACTAGGTTGACTATGAATAGTTTCGGGAGAGGTAGAACTAGATCGAAGAAGTATTAGGAAGAATGATTAGACAGGACATAGCGCAATTTCAGCTTACCGAGGACAAGGATAGTAGGTAGGAGTGCTTTGTCTTGCTGTTCGTCCATACTAGTCGTCTACTCTTGTAGTTTCTTGCCCGTCAATTTTTGTTACCATTTGTTGTATCTTGTCATTCGACTATCGTATTTTTTTTTGTTGCAGTACTATTTTGTTACTATTGTTGTTTTTGTTACTATTTGTTGTTTCTTGTACCTCTATTTTTTCTTTTTCTGGACTCTGCTTGAATTGTTTTTTTCCTCTTGAGCCAAATTTATTGGAAACAATCTCTCTACCTCTAAGGTGGGGGCAAGGTCTGCGTACACTTTACCCTCCCCAGACCCTACTTTGTGGGAGTACACTGGGTATGTTATTGTTGTAGCTTGTGAAATGTAGAGCTTTGAGAAGAATAAGGAAGGTCTTGAGAGGAACGTAAGCTGCGTAACTTCCTCCTTGCCGACTGTTCCTATTGTATTCCAATTTGAATTGTCTTAGCCAATGAGTCATCATAGTTGATTTCCCTAAAACTTGACCAAGCTTTGCGGGTGATAGATTATGATTGAGCATTCGAGACTCTTTTCCTTGTTTGTCTTGATATCCCGAATCCTTTGCTTGACTGGATGAGATTCTGTATAGGTACTTTTATCACAACAGGCTGTGTGAGAGATATCTTTCCATCTTGGCAACCCAAGAGATTTCGCCCAAGATCCTTTTATTTGATTGGGATCTTAAGAGATTCTCCTTAGATGTAGTAGGTCCTCTTTTCCAGATTAATTGGGATTCAATGTCTTCCACCTTGATTAATCTTGTGTGATTGGATCTTTCCTTGTACCAACATTCTGGAGATCTTCTTTTGGTCTCGACTTATCTTGTGTGATTGAGTCTTTCCTTGTATCAAAAGGTTCTTCTTTTGGACTCAACTAGTCTCGTGTGATCGAGTCTTATATGGACTTTTCTGTCAGCATTCTGGAGGTTCTCCTTTTTTTGTAGTTCATCAAATTTCCTGGTATGTCCTTATGGTGATAGCCATCTTCCTTGTATGCTTGGTTCCTTTTGGTTTGTTTGTCTTAATGGAGTTTGTCTTTGTGCCTCATCTTATTCCTTCTAGTGAGTGCTTGCCACATAAATAATATAGTCAGTTGTTGATTGTCATTGTCAAAATTGAGACTTAACATAAGCAAGTTACCCTATCCTGCGAGGCAAATACTTGAGTGTGTGGGACCTTACTGGTACACCATATATAATGTTCCTCTTCAGTTTTGAGCAGATGCTTTTCTTGCTGCATGTTAACTTCAACCGATTCAACAAGTTTTCTCTCTCTTTTCTTCTTGTGTTTCATATGTTCAATGGCATTTCAAATTATGACATATTTTGAGTTTAGCATATTGCCAAAAGTACGGTTCATACTCATCTTTGTAGTTGAGAAATGAGCCCAGTAAAGCTGTAGTGGAGAATTATGTCTGAAGTAAGTACCAAGTTTGTATAAATTTATACATACATCTCGACTTTATTAATTGTGGTGGGCAAACTTGTGCGCATCTCGACTATTCTACTGGATACCTACTGCCTTCCACTAGCATATAAGCACCAAGTACTTTTATTAGTCCTTTTTGCATTTCAACTTTTGTATGCATGTAGAGCTGGTGTAGTCAGTTAACTAATATCAATGTTTCATCTAGAGCTGTTACGAGACTTGTGATGTCTTTGGATTAGCTTGCCTCGATGTTAATATGATATTTCTACCGATAACTGGTCATTGATTTGATCTAATCAGGTTGCTAAATTCGTTGACGCAAGTGCTGCAGAGTGCCGGTCTAGATCTTTCAGAGGCTACTATTTCAGTGCAGATTAATTTTGGGAAGCGGGCAAACCAAGCAATGACCTCAGGACCATCTATTGCGAAGGTATGAATCTTTTCCAACTTGTTTCAAACGCGAAGCAAATATGTTCTAGAACATGCACTGCATCCAAATAACCATGAGAATGTTCAGTCACTCACCTAACGTCTTCCTTGAGGCTCACGAGCATCCTAGATTAATCCTTCAACAATCCACCTACTCCTACTGTACACTTACCAATTCATTTGCTTTTAACTCTAGGATAACGAGAATCCTACACCCTCTGATAATCAACATACAGATCATTTCCGGGAGGCAAGCAATGATGAAGATTTGGACCAAGCTCAAAAGAGGCTGAAGATATAGATATTACAATAGCATGGCCATCCCCAGCTAAATCAACTTAGTTTTGTGTTTACCTATATGCTTCAATAGAAAGTTTATATGTATATCCCATTTGTTTTTATCATCCCCGAGTCATGTTCATAGAAATGCATCCTTTTTATTTCTCTTTCCTTTTCATTTTTAATGTATTCTTTTTTCTTTCCCGGGTGATATCATCTGCCTTGTGTCTTCTGCTTTAATCTCGCGATATTCTGATTTGTCAAAAGGTTAATAATTGATATCTAGAATAGTATGCTGTTATGCTGTAGATCTCCTTTTTTGGACTTCGCCATGCATAGGTATTCAATAAGGCTAGCTGATACATGCAGACTATAATTTGGAAGCTTTGTTTTGTTAATTTTCTAGGGTAAAAGCTGTATGCAAAGTAGACAGTGTCCATGAGAAAATGATCAACTTGAAAGAAAGCTTAACCGACAGTTTTTCGGGAGGATAAAATATTAGACAGGTCTTTCATGGAGCTTGATTTAATCTTACATGTGAATAATCACTCCAATTTACAGCAATTATTTTTCAAAATATTGTATGAAGAAAAACACGTACTTCCATGATGATATGGGTCATTTGCACAACTGTCTTTAATTTGGGGTAGACTTTAATTTGTCCCTTAAATTTGTGGTTTTTAATTTTTGTCCTTAAGTGACAAAAAAGTGGTAGAAAATCACCTTAACAGCAAATACTAATAATAATAATAATAAAAATTGCAAGGCAAATATAAAATTCGCAAAACATAAGTTTTACTCAAATTCTGTCTTAAGACATAAATCCGCACATGTTTTTCCAGGCATAAGTCAAGTAACATGAATTTGTGTCTTGAGCATAAGTTTAGTAGCATGAACTTGTGCTTAAGGGCAGAAGTTCAGTAGGATACTTGTGCTTATGAGCAGAAGTTCATGCAATTGAATTTCCGCCTATTAAATTCGTACCTTGGGGCAGAAGTTTTTAAGGTTAACTTATGCCTTGCGATTTTTTTAAAAATATTAGATATATATTTTTTTTCTTTTTATTACTTAAAATATTAAAGGACAAAAATTATAGACCATCCCTAATCAGAGGTAATCCACATAAAAACTTGACAAAAACCTCCGAAAACAAGGTTCTGCAATGCCATCTGCCAGCTTGCCTGATTCCTGCCTCTGATGTGTATATGCAGTACTATCTCCTTCAATATCTTCTCAGCTTCAGTTGTTCCTTTTTGAAATATGATTTTGTTCCTTTCTATCCAAATGATGTAGATCAACATAACAAAAACACTGCTAGTAATCTCAGCCAGACAATTCTTCTTTTTTGCCATTTCTATTTCCCATTTGATTTCATCTTCCTAGCCCTGTGTTTGTCTTGACTCCGCCAATCAAATGCATAGCCTGTTCCACAAGGTACTAGTGAACTGACATTCAAAAAATAAATGAGAGAAACTTTCAAGTGTTCTTCCACAATAAGCATGTTAAGTAATTGTATCCCAATTTTGAGTAGCCTTTCAATTGTTACTAGCCTATGTTGGACTGCTAGCTATAAGGTGAATTTGAATCTGGGATGTAGGCTCCTTTGGAGAGTAAGACTCTTCCATTCCACTCTTGGATATTTTGTCATAAGAGCAATGTACATCTTCTGTATAGAATAGGTATCTCCTTTCTGGATAGTAGCAAAAGTTGCTCCCAGGGATCCTTGATGCTACTATCTCCTTAATAATAGATCCCTTGATGCCAATATTTTCCTCACAATCCAAGCTGCTGTCTGAGGTATCTGGACTGTTTCCAAGTCTTTATCCTTTATGAAATAACTGTGCACCCACTGAACCTATAGAAAGTCCTTTTTCTTTGCTATATTCCATAGTTGCTTTAGGATTTCAGCCCCGTTCCACAAGCGCAAATTTATAATATTTAATCCCGCTGCAGCATAAGGCTTACAGATGTTGCTTTCTTGGATAATGCTACTGCTCCAGTCCATAAAAATTTCCTAAATATTTGCTCAATGCACTTCATAACTCTCTTGGAGATGAGGGATATCAGAGACCAGTAAGCTTGAACTCAAAAGAGGACTGCCTTAATCAGTTGTAGCTTTCCTGCATAAGAAAAGAGTTCTGTGGACCAACAAGTGACCTTAGCAATGATTTTCTCAATCAATGGCATGTATTGGTGAATACTTAATTTCTGTGAAGCCAAAGACACTCCCTAGCATCTGAATGGGAGAGCACCTTCAATAAAACCAAGTTCCTTCAGAATACAGTTTTTAACATGTCTAGTAACTCCAGCAATATAAATGCAACTTTTGTCCACATTTGCTTGTAGTCCAAATGCCTTTGAGAATCTAAAGAAAGCCTCATTCACGAGCTTAACAGAGACATAATCAGCCCTGCAGAACATTAATAGATCATCTGGAAAACATATATGGATGCTTCCTAGTTTCCTATACCTTGGATGGAAATTGAAATCCCCATTATTTGCTAGCTGTCCCAGCTCCCTTCCTAGATATTCCATTGCCAAAACAAATAAGTAAGGGGACATAGGATCCCCTTGCCTGATGCCCCTCTTGGCAGAGAAAGGTTTGATGAGACCTCCATTCAACAGTAAGGAATAAGACACTGTAGTGACATAGGCCATAATCCAGTTGATAAACTTTGCAGGGAACCCCATATCTATTAGTAATTTTTTCAAAAAGCTCCATTCTAAGGCATCATATGCCTTCCTGATATCCACCTTCAATACACATCTTGGTGATATCCCTTTCCTTTTATAACATTTAAGGATTTCATGACTAAATAAAATGTTGTCAATAATGCTCCTCCCCTCCACAAAGGCAGACTGAGATTTTCCAATAAGCCCAGCAATAACCTTTTCAACCATACCAGTTAAAACCTTTGCTATAATTTTGTACAAGGTTGTGCAGCATGCTGTAGGTCTATAGTCTTTTACTCTAGTAGGGGATGAGGTCTTAGAAATTAATGTCACAACAGTAGTATTAATACTAGGAAGGAGAGTACCAGTATGGAAGAAGTATTGTACTGTATCCAGGATATCATTCTGCACTACTTCCCAGTTCTTTGTGAAGAACTCGATATGGAATCTTATCAACACCTGGGGCCTTCTCCTTTGGCATACTCTTATGGTATTAATGATTTCCTCCTGTGACACTTTTGTAATCAGCTCCTTCTGCTGTTGAATTTTTAAGTAGGGCCCTGTTCTCACCACAAAAGGATTCAGGCATGGTAATTTAGCAGCAGTAGTTCCCATTAGTCCTGAGAATACAACAATAAACTCATCTTCTACTGCCTGTGGATCCGTAAGTTTAATGTTATCCTCAGTGTAAATAGATGTGATTGCATTCTGGCTAGTTCTGATTTTCTATTGAACATGAAAATATTTGGAATTTGCATCCCCACTTTCAATCTATGTAGACTTTGCCTTTTGTCTTAATGCTTGTTCCTCAACATCACTCCATTTCCCCATATTAATTTGCAACTGTTTTTCTTGTTCTAACAAGTTTGAGCAGAGTAGTTGGCCTTTCATCTGGTCCTATATAATATCTAGTTTCTCCCTTGCTAACTCCAGTTTTTATTTATAACAAGCCATATACACATTAAGCTCTTTCAATTGCATCTTTAGATTCTTCAGCTTCCTCCACACATTTTCAATCGGATGTACATGTACGTCCTGTGACCAGGCATGCTGCAGTATATTCTTGAACACAGGATGATCCATGATATTTGAGTAAAATCTGAATGGTCTAGGATGTAGGTTAATCTGCTAGTGGCATTTAACCATGATGGGAGAATGATCAGAAACTGATGGATAAGAAAGTTAACTTCCATATGTCCATATTGCTGTAACCACTTATAATCTCCAAGTGCCCAATCAATCTTGCTATATACCCTACTTCCTGAATTTTGCTTGTTACTCCATGTAAAATGCCATCCTTTCATTCTTAGGGGTGTTAATTGCATAGTGTTCAGTAATCCTTGAAATCCCTGTAGTTCTGCTTGAGTTACCAGAGAACCCAACCTATCTTCTAAGGTAGCTCATTGTTAAAATCACCACATAATAGCCATGGATAATGCTGCTGCAAATGTACTTGTGTCAAGGCTGTCCATAATCTATCCCTATGTTGGCTCTCATTCATAGCATACACTACTGTGAGATACATTTGCATATTGAAATTGGGATCCTCCACTACACAATGGATAAATTGATCCTGTATCTCCATAATGTCTACCTTGAGGTGATTCTTCCACAGCAGCCAGATTCTACCATTATGAGCTCTAGTGTAATTGCAACATGATCTCCATCCTTGAGCTATCTTATGCATAACTGTCAGCAACCCGGGCTCCTTAACTTTTGTTTCTAAACAATTGAACACATCTATTTTATTCTTAGCAAGAAAGAATTTCACCTCTTTTTGCTTAAAGGCCATGTTCAAGCCTCTAATGTTCTAAGTGGAAATGATCATGGAGGGGTGAATAGCATAGAGTTGCCAGCACTATGCATCACTACTTCCCCTGTCAGGTCTTCCCTTCTTTGCTGCCCTTGATCAATCCCTTCTATAGTTGTACTCCCATGGCTTCTGAGTCTGATCTTTGTCCCTTTTTCAACCTGAGTTGGCTCTTTAGGTCCAATAATTCTCCATTCTTTCTTGCTTGTCCCTTTAGATATGTCTTTCCTTCTTTCCCTAACAACTCCCAGATTTGATTTCTCAGCTGCAGCATCTGAATTTGGCTCAGTTTTCCTGAGGTACCAATTTTCTGCAATATCATGCCCAAATCTGAGGCATTCATTACAGTACTTTGACCTCTATTCATAATCGATCCTCTGCTCTTATGGTCCAGAAGGGGTCTTAATGTGAATCATCTCAATCAGGGATTGGGAAACATCTACTTCAATCAGGACTCGGGCATAAGAAATCCTCTGAGATTTGGCTGTGATCGCATCAGTGTGTAATGTCTTCTCTATTGCACTTGCCATTTTACTTAGTGCCTTAATCAGTCAGTAACGCACAGGTAATCCCGAAAATTTCACCCATAGTGGAACCAAACTGAGTACCTCGTGATCGAATTCAAAATCTAACTCCCAGTTCTTCAGTATAAGAGGTCGATTATTCATATAATATGGACCCAGCGGAAGCACATTCTCTTTATCCAGTTCAAATTCAAATTTGAATATAAAATACCCATTATCATGGAACAATACCAGGGGTTTTGCCTAACCTTTCCACACTTTATTCACATAGTCCTTCATCTGCTTCCCAGTAGGTGTATCTCCTAATAGGTACCCTATTAAAGCATGTTCCCATTGTTTAACTTTGTCCTTGATATCATCTTCCTCAATCAGTACAGTTATAATTCCGTCCTTAACTATTGGGGGGATGAAGTTCAAGGTCTTACCAACACTATGATTATCTCGCGCAAGTCTGTCCACTGGCAATTCTAATAGGTGAATGAGTGTTTGAAGTACCAACATAAAAAAAATGCAATTGTTGAATCGCTGCTTCTCTACTCTCCGCCTTAGCTGATCCGAGTTGGATTTGATCTTCCAAGCTACTCGTATCAATTTTCTCCTGTATTGTCTGAAACCCCGGTGGCAGAAAGCTTCCTAAAGTATAAGAAGGAAGCCGACATGGTATGCCAGACGCCCGAGGTGATTACATTGTGTTTCGGCGTTATTGATCGGTGCTTAGCCATTGTCGCGAGTCTAATTCACTCTAACAGCCTGCTAAAGTGTGGTGAGAATTTTGTCATTGTGCCTAACTATAAAAAAGCATCAATCACATGCTAAATTGCAAGTAATGAAGTTGGTATGAAGTATAATATGATGAAGGAGAGGAAAAGGGTCAAACAGAAAATTACAGATAATAAGAGAGAAAATGATGAATTACCTGACCGTACTATTGATGGTGAATCTTAACATGAAAATGCATTCTGTGTGAAAGTAAACCTCAAAATGTATAACAATTAAAAGGACATAAAGATAGAGGAATAGACCATACACAACAAGAACTCTGACTTCCAAAATAAAGTTAGCACAAAAGCCATATTTTATTTTTATTTTTGCCTCTTTAAAATTTTTCACAATAATCTGTTTAATTTGTATGTTTTGAACTTTTAATTTGCAACGTTTTAGCTGTTTAAGTTTTTATGTTTTGAATTTGTAATGTTACGTGTTAAAAATAATTCGACAGACTCTATGAAATTGATAATCTGAGTCAAATTGAGAGAAGAACTTAACTTGTGATTTGATTTGATTTAGTTTGGTGTTGAAAAAAAAATTCCTGACCATAATTGGTTTAGTTTGATTTTAACTTTAAAAAGTCAAACCAAACTTAAACCAACCTAATATTACATTAATAACTTTTATAAATTTATTAATTTTTTCATAGATTTTATCTTTTTAACATATTATTTCAAGCTTGAACTTAGAATTTTGAATGATTCAATAAGTTTTATAGCTCATAGATGTACGATATTAACTCAAATAAAACCTAAACCAAAACTAAATCAATACTAATGCTAACAAAAGAAACGATTTCAACACTAAGAATAACAATAATATTAGGTATCTATTCTTTAATTTTGCATTAGTTAATTTACACAGTGAAATGCATAAACTATCACGATAAAAATACTATTCAAATATCAGTATTCA
>JACEIK010002293.1:70744-93362 GCA_018107945.1 Datura stramonium
ATAAAGAATTCTTCCTTATTGTATTTTATCTTTCAAAAAAAATAAGAAGTCTTTTCTCTTCTCTCTTTTTCTACAATATTCTTCTTCTTCTTTTATTTTTTATAATACGTTATTATCACGAGACTACCATTTAAAAAAAAATTATTTTGAAGACTAAGTTGAATTTAACCTTTTTCTTAGCAAAGCTATGACGTGAGGTAAGTTTCTTTCACTTAGAAAACTATTGTTATATTTATTTCTTAAATTAAATACATGTTGAAATGTTGGATCTAGTACTACTTGATTTAGTATTGCTCCTTAATTTGGCTATATATGTTTGTCCAATATTGAAGCCGAATTTGGTAAAATTAGTAAAGATATATCGTAGAGATCTGGATTTAAATATAATGAATATCATGAAGTTCCTAAAGAATTTCATTTATTAATTTTTTAAAATTTCACGGTGCATCATAATTTCTGAATCAGCAATTGTTTTGAAGTTTGGTATACTCTGAAAGATATGGTAGAGAAAAATTCTCTATATCATATGTATGCCACGATTTACTCTTGAAGTGGTAAATCTAAAATTTATCCCCGTAGTGATAAAAATATAATTTATGTCTTACTCCTGAAGTTTACTCTTGAAATAGTAAACTTAAATTTAGCCCTAAATATATCAAGCAAATGCTAATTGTAACGACCCGCCCGCCTGTTATGGCATCTTGACCACCTAAGAATGGGCAAATTTAAAATTTTTGAAAAATTGAAATGAAGTCCCCAACGAATGGTGAAGATAAACAAGTTCGAATGGGGCCAGTCACAATCAGTGGGCCCAAGCGCGCGTGCGCCATGGCGCGTTACCCTTTCCCATAGTAGAACTGTTGCAGTGGTAAATGATCCTGCTGCAACGGGTGACGCAGATCAAGATTTTCTAATCTTGTTCCGATTAGGATTTTAAAAACCTATTCTCTAAAAAGGGTCTTAACAAAAAACGCTCAAAAACAGAAAATAGACTTTTGAAAAAAGAAGGGCTAGGAGGTGAAGATTCTTCCTCCATAGCTAGGGCTTTGCCGAAAAAACTCAAGAATCGGTGCAAGCATGCAATTGGGAACATCTTGACGATAGCTTGACACCCAGGTAGGCTATGGTTTACTCACTTTCATATTAGATTTTGATTAGATAAACATATACGTGCGCATAGTTGAGGTGCTTTTGATGGGTAAGATCGAAACTTAGACAAATTGTTATTGATTATTTGAAACTGGTGATGATTTTGTGGATGAAAAAATTAGAAAAAGGGGTGGTGATATCCCTGTAATATGAAATCCCCTAGGAGAGAGATTGCAATAATAATTAGTCTATGCGTAAGAATGTATGTGGGATCGAATCGATTGTATGTAGAATGATCTTCAGGTGTTGTTGTCGAATATAGTTTCATATATAAAGAATTATAGGGTCATTCTTCCTGAATAGTAATCTTGAATAGATATTCTTATAAATCATGTTTATAGGATGCGGTAACTAAACGGGTAATAGATAGTGATTATTATAGAACTTGAGCTAAAGTCATAATTTAGAGGAGCTAGACCCTACATAATAACCTATATGTGCCGTGGATAATATTGTATTATTTGGGTCAGTGAGTATTATTCATGATGATGGTTGCACTGTTGAAAAGTTGTTGAAATAAGCTTGATATGACGCTGCCTCAATTGTGGTGGGCATGGTAGAGATTAGATACTAGGTGGGGAAGAAACAATTCATGGGAAAAATTTGGAAGGAAACTGGTCGTAGTACTGCCAAACAGTACCCCTGCAGTGGTTAAGGTACCACTGCAGCGAGACCGTTGTGGCGGCAGTAATACTTCTGCAGCGGAGCCCGAACCAACGAGNTGGACTGAAGAGTCGGGAATTTCGCCTGCACATCCCGAACCCTAACGTAATACTTCTGCAGCGGAGCCCGAACCAACGAGCAGGCCAGGTTGCACTTCCTTGTGATGTTATGGATACAAATTTATTTTATAATATTTGGATATGAAATTGGATTCGGAACTGTGCATTTGATTATACTTGTTGATATGTATATATAACCCTTGTCGAGTGTGATTTATTGTTTGTTATGCTATGAAGTGCATAAGAGATTGAGGGGCGAGTCGATACCGACCGAACGTATGCATGAAATAATGTATGATACGGAAAGGCAAATCATTGATACGATAGTGAATGTGAGGCCTGGGGCTAAAGGGAAAGAATTTGGATGAGTAGGCTAGTACGATCAGACTCTGAATGAGGGTCGAAGACATGAGTGTCTCGTGCCCAAGATAAGCATCCGGCCGAGCGATGTGAGAAAGTACATGGACAGGTATGGCTAAAAGACCATGTGGTTGGGTGTACAAATATGAGTACATAGACAGGAATGATGAAGGTTTCATACGGCGGGTGTACAATACATGAATTTCTAGAGTCCCCTACTAGTCATGAATAGAAGGGCAAGCATAAGACCCTCTAGCATGTGTATACAGTGATGTGATGGAGGCATGTGCCCAGCATATCACCGATGGATGATTGTTAGACAGAGATTGTGAGGGTATAGATTAATTATACATACGACTGCAGAGAAAGAAAGGTACATGTATACCAGTGTGATACAAGATATACCAACATGAATCGAGTTTGAGGTGAGAAACATGTATGAAATACCGTATATGGCTAAACGTTCCAGGTATGATATCTTATGAAATTTTGTGGTCTAGAGACAGGCATGTGCATGTATCTTAATATTTGGGAAGTGGACTCCCTCGGCATGTTCTAATGACTTCTTGTGTGCACTTGAATTAGTTAATCTGTATTTACGCTTGAATGTTGTTTTTATTGGTTTTGTGGGGTATGGAAGATAGCATGACGAGTTTAACAAAAAGGGAGTGAATTACCATGAGGTGAGTAGACTTTATTAATTAATATACTAAATTTGGAAAGGTCTAAAAATTCTGTAAGTAATTGAGTAGGTTAATAAATGGTAATGGATGGACTTAGTCGATCATAGGGAAATGGTAAAAGAGGTAGATGTGCTATACAACTATATGATGGAATAGAATAGAATTGGATCAGGAAAAATCAATTACTGACTGTTTGGCTTGCGCTGCAGCGGACAAATCACTGTGGTAGAGGAATCGCTGTAGCGCCTGAGCCTTCGCTGCAACAAAAATACAGAGAGGCAGATTTAAGGATGGACCAAAAACTAGGATTGTAGAATAATTACATGAACCGTGGTGAGTCTTAAGAGACGGTAAGGTAGTCATTAATTTAGTGGGTTGTTTTATAAGTGAATTAATTGCTTATATTAGTGACATTGATTGTATGTTGATTATTATACTGTTATATTAACTAACCTTTATCGATCGATGATGCCTACCATAACGTGTAGTGTACTGATACTATATTTCTACACATTTTTAGTGTAGGTTGTGGAAGGTTTGAAGTTCCTTGATTGGCGTGGAGTACTTAGCATCAGCTTCCGTGTTCTTCTTCTCAGACGAAGTTGTGTCATTTTGTCTTGTCATGTATTCTATTAGAGCTCTTGTACCTGTCTAGACTAGATCTTGGGAGAGTCATGGTTGTTGGGAAGCTTGTATGATTATTTTATATTATTGTTGGTTAGTGTAAATAAATGAGACATTTTGAGTAATTTATGTAACGTTCCACAAGGGTTCTTCTATCGAGTAGAGTCAATGTAGGTGCCTGCACAATCTGCTTATTTGGGGTCGTGACAAATTGGGATCAGAGCGTCTAGGTTACTGGTCTCACAAATACAAGAGCAATGTCGAGTAGATTCCCGCAGATTGGTGTGTAGACGTCCACATCTAATCTTCAGAAAGCTATAATGAATCTAGGAAGTTTTCGCTTTATTTCTTTCCTATCATGCTGTCCGAGTATGTCGACCGCCTGATTTGAGTCCAATTGGTATCTCGACATGCCTAATTGGTATCTAACCATGCGTGACTATTGAAAATACACAATAATACTGGTGGGCGAGATTGACTAGAGAGAGGAATAAGAACCCTGCAGGTATCTGGCTTAGCGAGTTTCGTTGCAGCAGATTCGTTACAGCGAGAGATGTACCACTGCAATGGATTCACTGTCGCGATAGAATGACTACTGCAGCGGACATGGCCAGGTAGAATGCCAGATTTCAGGAATTCCAAGTTTCCCTGTTTTGAATAGCAACTACAAGCATAAAGCAACAAACCATTCAAGTAATGCGAACAAGGGAAAACCACAACGATATTGTAGAGAGGGCCAAAGCACGACCAAAGTCTAGAGATGCCAAACGGGCATCCATACACCTTACGAGAACCGGTACAAACATTCCAAAATAAGACAGAAATTAGAATTGTCTTACAAGCCCCATATGGAGGCTACCACAAAACAAGTAATCACAACCAAAAATAGGGGGGGAGGATACTGTGACCCATCTAGCTGGAGGCCTCGTCTCTACCGCTGCCTACATCCTTGTCCGCTCCCTGCTCGAACCCGGAGATGAAGGAAAACTCGGGGCGGTCCTACCTGATCGCCTGAGGTATCTTGGCATGGGGAGAAAGGGTCTTCAGGATCTTCTTGATCCCCTTCCAAATGTGGATGAGCATCTTATCCCGAGAACGCCTCCTCCTCCTCTCCTGCTCCAGGTCTTCTTGGAGTTCCACATGGGCTTGAGCTAAGGAAGAAATTGCCCCCTACATCTCTCCAGAGTTGGCAGCTGCTGTACTGGAGGATGGTCTGCTGGAAGGAGGTCAGGGTAACCCTCCAAGTAGTTCCCATACAACCTCCATCTCGGCCTTGATCCGCTTAAATGTCCCAAAAGGTCTGGAGGTGCTGGCCCTTCCATCTCCCTCAGCTAATGAAGTCGTCCTCTTTTTTCGGCCTCTCTCTAGGGCCCCCTTCACCCTCAAGGGGTCGAAGGGCCTATCGCAGTCCAGTATACATCCTCGGACTCCTGATGGACGCCTGCCCGCTTGCAGAGCCTAGTGATAAGAGAATGAAACGGTAGGCCGGTGATAGGCTTTGCAGAGAAATACCTCCACTCCTCTATAATCTGAGCTCTAACATTCACTCTCACCCCACTCAAAACGCAGGCCACCGCCAGGGCACGGGGATAGGTCACATCTGTGACATTTGAGGACGGGCAAATCCTTCGAGACACAAGGTTTAGCCACCTCCTATACTTCACAGAGAAATGAGAACTTTGGATGCTCGTCCTAGTGACGCCACAGTTAGTTGAGGCCCTCTGTTCCTCCACCTCCAAGGTATCCACAAGCCATTGCCCATTTCCATCCACATCCCGGGCTTTCAATTCATCCTTGAGGTGGTGGTGGTGGTGGTGGGGTTCTACAGACCCAGAGCTTCATTGATGGCAGCGGGGGTCAAGGTGATCTGCATACACCTGACAAAGCCACCTCCAAGCCACCATGGGAAGGTTGGAGTAAAAATCCCCCACCCAAGCCTCATTAGCTTTAACGGGGTCCTCCACCAATGGACCTTAGCTGATCTCCTAGAGGAGGGCATACAACCCTGGCGCTTTCTCCTCTACATCTTACATGACAAACACCCTCTCATGCAGCAAGTCCTTCACGACCTGTTCATTGTGTCGAAATTGACACCGGTCGTTCATGAAGTGAATGTAGTCCCTGGTGTGGATGCTGCTACTAAAGAAAGCCATATTGATAAACCTGCATGTATAAGAAGTGTTAGAAGAGGGATTGAATGACTAGGAGAACGGAGAATAGTGAAAAGAAAAATCAAGATTCAAGGGAGAGCCACTGCCCAGGCACCGCTGCAAAGAAGTGTTAGAAGAGGGACTGAATGTCTAGGAGAACATAGAATGAGTGAAAAGAAAAATCAAGATTCAAGGGGGAGACATTGCCCAGGAGGAAATGAGTTTGTCATAGCGGAGGTAGGTCCCCTGTAACGGTACCGCTACAACGGTGATTATTCCGCTGCAGCGTACATCGTTTTCCCCAGACCTCCGAACCCCATCAATGGAGGTTGAAATTTCAACCTTTGAATTCCTTCAAATAAACTACAGATCGGGCAAGGGGAGAACTTGCTAAAGCCCTAATAACTATTACCCACCCTAATAGCGTACGGATTCAATCCCGAAAGCTCGAACGAATCAAACCACTACCCTACCCAAACCCCCTCATTTTTGATCCCACAACCCCATGAAATCAAACAGAAACACGTAGAGAATAGTAGAGTTCACTTGAGAATGTAAATGCAAGCAGAATGCTACGATAATCTAGCTATGAATTTGAAAAAGGAACCTACCCATATCGCCCCTACAACTGCCGAAAAACAAAGAAAATAGGCAATATACCACAAGTATTCACTAGCAAAGGAAGTAAGGAAGCCACGAGGATGAGGATTACCTGAGAAATCGAGAGAAATCGCTGAAAGAATTGAGAGGATTTGCACAAAAGTGAAGTGAAAAGTTGAGAATTAACTCAAAAACATCCATTCTTCCCCTTTAACTGATCTCGTGGTCCGCTGCAGTGAACCATTTTTCCATTGTGGCGGTACCGCTTTAGCAGAAAGCATACTCGCTGCAGTGGATGATTAAAACGTAACAATTCGAATTCCACCGCAGGGGCCCATCATTTCAAAAACACCTGCTCTGAGAAGTCCCACAAATCGAGAATACCTAGCACACCCGAGATTGGAATAAGTAACGGTAAAACACGAAAGAGAGGTAATTGCATGATTTGATGCTCGAGTTTTGGTCGACCCCAAATTTAGATCTATAGTTCTGTGAGAAAACTTCAGGCTTGTGTTCAAAAGATGTAAGTACAAGGTGTAATAAAGGGGTCCTGCAATGATCATTTTGGGGACCAAGACATAGAAATCAATACGGTGCCGACTAGAAGTGGGGGGAAACTGTGACTGATGTTAGGATCAACGTAGGGTGACTAAAAACCCCCGCATTTATATTGTAGAGCCAATATGGGACGAACAAATTTTTAATTAGTATCTTATTTAACGACCCGCCCAGTTGTTATAGCACCCCGACCACCTAAGAGCGGATGAATTTAAAATTTTTTGAAAATTAGAATGAAGTCCCCAACGAATAGCGAAGACAAACAAGTTCAAATCAACCCAGTCGCACTCAATGGGTTCAGGCGCGCGTCCACCATGGCGGGTTACCCTTCTCCATGGCGAAACTGCTGTTGCGATAAATGGTCCCGCTGCAACGAGTGACGCGAACTAGATTTTTCCAATCTTGTTTCAGTTAGGATTTTAAAAATCTATTTTCTAAAAAGGGGCTTCATAAAAATTCTCAAAAATAAAATATAGACTTTTGAAAAAAGAAGAGGGGCTCAGAGGTGAAGATTCATCCTCTATAGTTAGGGCTTTGCCGCAAGAACTCAGGAATTGATGCAATCATGCAATTGGGAACATATTGACAATAGCTTGGCACCCAGGTAGACTATGGTTTACTCATTTTTATGTTATACTTTGATTAGCTAAACATATACATGTGTATAGTTGATGTGCTTTTGATGGGTAGGATCAAAACTTAGACAAATTTTTATTGATTATTTGAAATTGGTGATGATTCTGAGGATGAACGAATTAGAAAAAGATGCGGTGATATCCCCATAATGTGAAAACCCCTAGGGAAGAGATTCCAATAATAATTAGTCTATGCGTAAGGGTGTATGTTGGATAGAATCGATTGTATGTAGAATGATTTTCGGGCATTGTTATCGAATATTGTTTCATATATAAAGAATCATAGAGTCATTCTTCCCGAATAGTAATCTTGATTAGATATTCTTATGAATCATGTTTATAGGATGTGGTAACTGAACGGGTAATAGACTGTGATTATTACAGAAAATGAGCTAAAGCTGTAATTTAGTGGAGCTAGACCCTACATAATGACCTATACGTGCCGCCGATAATATTGTATTATTTGGGTTGGTGAATATTGTTCATAATGATGGTTGCACTATTGAAAAGTTAATTTTTGAAATAAACGTGATACGACGCGGCCTTCATTGTAGTTGGCATGGTAGAGATGAGATACTAGGTGGGAAAGAAATAATTCGTGGGAGTTGGGAAGTAAACTGGTCATAGTACTGCCAAACAGTACCGCTTCAGCGGTTACGGTACCGCTGTAGCAAGACCGTTGCGGCGACAATAATGCCAGTGTAGCAGAGCCTAAACCAGCAAGCGGGCCAGGTTGCACTTTCTTGTGATGTTATGGATACAAATTGGTTTTATAATATTTGAATATGAAATTGGGTTCGGAACTGTGCATTTGATTATACTTGTTGATATGTATACTTAACCCTTGTCATGTGTGATTTATTATTTGTTGTGCTATGATATGTGTCCTGAGATTGAGAGGTGAGTCAGTACCAATCGAACATATGCATGAGATAATGTATGATACGAAAAGACAAATCATTGATATGATGGTGAATGTGAGGCCTGGGGATAAAGGGAAAGAATTTGGATGAGCAGGATAGTACGATCAGACTCTGAATGAGGGTTGGAGACATGAGTGGCTCGTGCCCGAGGTGAGCATCTGGGCGAGTGGTATAGGGAAGTATACAGACAGGTATGGTTAAAAGTCCATGCGGCTGGGTGTATAAATATGAGTACATAGACAGGTACAATGAAGGTCTCATACGACTGGGTATATCGTACATGAATTCCTAGCGTCCCCTGCAGGTCATGACTAGAAGGGAAAGCATAAGACCCTCTGGCATGTGTGTACAGTGATGTGATAGAGGCATATGCCCGACATATCATCGATGGATGATTGTTAGACAGATATTGTGGGGGTATGGGTTAATTATACATATAGTTGTAGAGACAGAAAGGTACTGGTACACAAATGTGATTCATGATATACCGACATAAATTGGGTCTGAGGTGAGAAATATGTGTGAAATATCGTATATGGCTACATAGTCCAAGTATAATATCTTATGGAATATTTGTGGTCTAGAGACAGGTATGTGCATGCATCTTAATATTTGGGAAGTGGACTCCCTCAATATGTTTTGATGACTTTTGTGTGTACTTGAATTAGTTAATCTGCATTTCCGATTGAATGTTTTTTTTTATTGATTTTGTGTGGTATGAAAGGTAGCATTATGGGTTTTACAATAAGGGTGCAAATTACTGTGAGATAGTGAGTAGACTTTATTAATTAATGTACTAAATTTGGAAAGGTCTGAAAATTCTGCAAGTAATTGATGAGAAATTTTGATATTTTTATGTGATGTTCAAAAAGGGGTTCTCCTATCGAGTTAGAACCGATGTAGGTGTCCGCTCGACCCACCCATTTGGATCGTGTCAGAAAAATAGCTCACGAATATCCTTCATTAATTTATTGGTCTAGAAATATTCCTAACCTATTTTTTTAGCCCAAGAATACCCCAAACTAACCCCTCAAACTAACACCCTAAATTTGATAGGTTTTTTCCAATTTAGAATATTCATATAACTTTTTATGATTGACAACAAATATTATTTGATAAATATTAAACACACCTTCTTTAAAATCGAACTCACTAACCCATTTTTCACTTAAAGAAGACCACATAGCTTATTATGATTTATCACAATTATTATTTAACAAATATTAAACACATTCATTTTAAAATCCAAGCCCGCTAATCCGTGTTTACTTTAAAAAGAACACATAGCTTATTATCATTGGCCACAAATATTACTTAATAAAAATTAAATCCACCATTTTTAAATCTAAACCCGCTAATCTATTTTCACTTTAAAAAAAATATTTGAGATAGGACATATGAATAGGTTGCACTTAATTAATTTTTCGGACTTTGATATTTATTTATTAGAATTAGTATATTTGTAATTTGTTGTCTTATGAAAACAACATCAAATTTAGTCAAAGAATATATACATCTATAAGAAATATGAGATCGTATTTGATTAAAAAAACATTAAAAAAAATAGTTTGTTCATATTTTGAGAAATTATGCATTACAGGATAAATATTTTGAAGAATAAATGATTAATATTTTGAAGAATCATATATAAAATATGAATAATGAACTAAAAACATTTAACTAAAAACATTTGTAGTTAAAAAATCAATGGCTATTTCTATATTCTAAAATCAAGGAATAAGAAAAATAAATGAGAGAATAATAATTGGGAGAATTTTTATGCGTCTTTTTTAAGTGAAATGTGGTTAGCGGGTTTGGATTTTAAAAGGAAAATTTACATAGTTGCCCATAAAAATAAAATATTTAAATGAGAATGCACCTTTACTTTGATGCCCCCAAAATAATTACACAAAATACCTCATTTTTTTGTTCTTTTTCGTTGACGCGCGTTGCACCTTTTTCTTTTTTATCTTTAGTTGTCTACTATCATGATATTACTTTTTTCTTCTTTAATTTATTCCTTTAAATTAGTTTAAGTTTTTAAAAATAATTTTTGGTCTTTTTTTTTTACTTTTAAATTAAAAATTAAATGCAGGGAACAATATTTAGATTAATAATAATATAAAAATAAATAATTTGATTATAATAAGAAGTAATGTATAAAAATACTAAAATCACTAAATTATTTATTAAAATTAAAATTAATAAAAATATATTTGTTACACCCCCGTGTTGTCTAGCCATGAATTTACTATTCGCATGTTGGTTGAAAGTTTTAGAATGTACGTACGGGAGGAAAGGGCCCGGGGAAAGGCCGAACGGGTGTCAAGTCGGGATTTCGCGGGAGGAGGCCGAACCAAGATACCTGTGAGGGGCAAAGTGGCATGGAGTTGCTCCGCGTTAGCCAACGTGGGCACTTCTGAAAGCAGACGGCGCCAAGCAGTCGTAGTGCCACGTTGCCTTGTATGCTGCTTCAAGTATATATAGGCCTCAATTCTTAGATTTCATGTTATTTTTCATACATACTACGACTAACAAAGGATAGGGACGAAGGAAACATATAATTTTCATCCAATTACACCGTTAAACGCCTTCCAAATCCAAATTAACTGCGGGTAGCAAAGTATAAGGATGAGCATTTCTAATGGAGTTAGTTTCAGAAATTCGCCCGGCGAATAATCGTCGTCCCGCTGAGCTTAAGTTGTTATGGAAACCCGTCAACAAACTATGTCAATAATGACCGGGGTTAAAGTAAGCATTTCTCCCTTCTGTATTCTGTAGAAATTACGCGTTTGATCGTCTTCTGATAAGTTGAAGTATAGTCAAGATATATATGTTATTGTTTTCTTCAAATATAGTAATGAAGCAAACCTATTATTCCGTTAATATGATTACAATTGGGAAAAATATCACTGTACCAAAACTCGCCAGCTAATCCGGTAAACAGCTTAACGAGGTATGTTAAGGCAGTTTCTTTCTGTAAGTTAGTTTCTTCGCATAGTAATCCAAGATAACCCTAGTAAAGCACAGAGTATGTTATCATTTCTAGTTGTTATTGTCGTACGAGACTGTGAATTGTATTATTTTGGGCCGGATTATACCTATAGGGCTTCCAGGACTACCTGTGGTTTTAGCCAGGCCGACCCGCCCGCCAGAGCAGTGGATACGTCGCCCACGAGCGGCATGCCGTCCGCAAGGGACGAAGATGGAGATCCAGATCCTCATTTGTCGTGGTTGGTCTTATACACACCCCCGCCAGCGCTTACGCCCGGGTGGAGGTCAGGAGGTCCTGACTCAGCACAACTGATAGGTCAGGGCCTGAGCACCCAACCGCAATCTGTGGATTGGCGGACGCTTATAGCTATTAGTTGACTCAGTAGACCTGGATAGGGTATATAGAGCTGAGGTGTACTCACTAAGGCTAATGGGGCCCAGGTGGTTTTCTGTGTGATTGTACCTTCCGGCTTATGAGGGCCAGGTAAGATTTATGTTTGCTTTAGTTAATAGTAGACAAGAAGATTTTCATGTCGTGCATGACCCCCACCCTCCTTATTACAGTTATGTTATCTCCATTTCAATTACTTCAGTAGTTTTATCCGTTTCTTGTCTAATATTGTCGGCTCTATTTTCTTACTTTAGTTATTTAAAGTTACTTTACATACTGTACTCCGTGGTACCGATTCTCTTCTCGGGGCGCCGCATTACTTTCCTGCAGGTGCAAATAGATGAGGAGCAGGTCCCTCGTAGTTCCAGTCAGCCGTACAGAGCCACGCCTCCCTTCTTCCAGAGTCAGGTGATAGAGGTTTACTTTGTTTGTACAAGCAGGTCGGGCCCCCGTCTCCTGACCATCTTATTACTCCTAGAGGCTTGTATATTGCATTATTTCCGTGGTTAGATGTGGATACTGATCATGTGGGGCCCATATGTGTTTTAGACTATGTGTGTTGGCCGTGTGGGGCCTTGTTTAGTCATGATTGATGTCTTGTCGGTCATAACTCGCCTTAGCATTTTACTCTACTTTCCAGCTTATGACTAGATATCATGGTGGCCTTGTTTTGGCCTCATAGGGACACCTATGTTTGTTGTCTCTGGTTAGTTGTTTATTTCACAAAAGCAGAATCTGGCTCACGTGGGTTGTATTTGATGTACCGCTTATATAGCCCGTTGTTTTCTTGATTCTAGAGTTAGAGTCGCCCGCACTGAAGGTGTTTAGGCTCAGTCAGCTCAGCAGTTCAGGTCCTAGTAGGGCACCAGGTGCCAGTCACGCGCTCCCAAGGTGGG
Organism: Datura stramonium; assembly: GCA_018107945.1. Classification (NCBI taxonomy): domain Eukaryota; kingdom Viridiplantae; phylum Streptophyta; class Magnoliopsida; order Solanales; family Solanaceae; genus Datura; species Datura stramonium. Next base: position 83,430 of record JACEIK010002293.1, read on the forward strand.
ACGTGATAACATTTTTAAAAAATTATTTTTTCCAAATCATTTTTCTTATTTTTTTCTATCATAATCTAATTTCATGCTCAAATTTGGCCCTCTTTTTCATGTTTAATTTTTTATTTTTTTTATTTTTTTTATTTTTTTTATTTTTTTTATTTTTTTTATTTTTTTTAGTTTTTTTATTTTGTTAATTTATTACCTTAAATTATATAATTTCTTTTTTTCCACCGTAATTCCAATTTCACTTCTTCAAATTTGGTTCCTTTCTTCCTTTTTTTATGTTTTCTTTCTTTTTCATATTATTATTTTTTAAAATTTTATCTAATTCTTTTTTTTTTTTTTAATAATTTAATTTCATTTTTTTTTGTCTTTTAAATTCTACTTTATTAAATTTTTTTGATTTCATTGAGGTATCTTCTAGTCCTTCAATGCACACACTTCAAGTCCTCTATGATACCACCTACTACTAAAGATATCCACATACCGGACATGGCATCATAGAGGACTACTTCAGTCTTTCAATGAAGCACATGAGTGGCATCACATACCATCACAATATATCTATATATCGGCATGGTATCATGGAGAACTATTTCAATCCTTCAATAAGACACTCTTCGCCTCATGGTACCAGCTGACATATCTATACTAGCATGGAATCATTAAGACCAGCTTCAGTCCTTTAGGGAGAAAATCAACTTTAGTGATACAATCATAGTATGTCTATGTACTGTTATGGTATCATCTAGGTCATGTCTCAAAGATACCATCTACAAAGATATCTATATATTGTCATGGTATCATTTAACTACTGAAGTCCTTCCATAAAATATACTCTCTGGTCCTCAATGATACCATATCACAATATACCTATACGTTATGGTATCAGTCTGTTTGTTTAGTTCTCAATGATATCATCACAATATATCTATATACTGCCATAGAACATTGAGGTTTTCTTCATTCCTTCAACCATGATGTCCCTTCGTTCATGATATCTTCATAGTATATCTATACTAGCATGATATCATTAGTGTCTGTTTTATCTTCACTGAGAAACTTCTCAGTCTTAAATGATATCATCCAATAAATATATACTATTATGGTATTATTGAGGTTTGCTTTATCCTCGGGGCGAAACACTCCTACTCCCTCTATGATACCATCACCACATATTTATATAGTGTGGTATCATTGAGTTTTGCTTCAATCCTTCAGTGAGACTCTTCAGTCCTCCATGATACCATCATAATATATCTATATACCGCCACGGTATCATTGAGATGCTGTTCTTCAATGAGACACTTTCCAACCCTTCATTATACTATCACAATATATTTATTATAATATTGTGGTATCATTGAGGTCTGTTTTAGTCCTCAATGATACCATTAGAACATATTTATATACTGTTATGGTATCATTGAGGTCTTTTCATCATTTAGTGAGACAATCCCCAATTCTCTACATGATACCATCATAGCATATCTAGTATACCAGTATTGAATCATTAAGGTCCGCTTAGTCATTTAGTGAGAAAATCTCCAATCCTCAATGATGCCATCACAAGATATCTGAGATATTGTCATGGTATTATTGAGGTCTACTTCATTCCTCAATGATACCATTATAGAATATTTAATACTAGAAAGATCCTGAGATTTGCTTCATTCCTTCATGAAACCTCAATCCTCCATGATACCACTATAATGTATCTATATACCGACATGATATCATTGAAGTATGCTTTTGTCCTTCCAATGAGACACTTCTACCAGATACTATCATAGTATACTATAGATAATCGACATGGTGTCATTCAGTTCATTTCTAATCCATCGTTGAGGCACTTCTAGATCTTCTAAGATACCCGCATGGTATATATCATATACTAACATGGTAATACTAGAATTTATGCTTAATTTGATATTTTAATTTTTATATAAGTTTATAAGTTAATCTTTTATGAAATAATTACAAAAGTAGAGTCATATTTTTAGATATAAGTTTCTGCTTTTTCATTTGCAAAAGAAAAAAACTTATAAAAATATATTCTTTATCACTTTATACTTTACTAAATAAATTAGTAGACTTTAATATTTTTTAATTACTTTTTATTGAGTCTAGTTATATTTTATTAATATATGAATAGTTAGTTCTTTTCTTATTTTTTGTATTTTATTTTTTTATTTTTTTAAAAAAGACAAAAATATAGTTGACAAAAATTAAAAAGATAAGCTAACAAAAAAAAGTAAAAAGAATTAGAGAAAACAAAAAATAAAGAAAAGAAAATAAAATAAAAAATAAGGAACAAAATTATAAAAATGTTACCAAATAATATCTCTAATAAATGATAAAAGACAAAAGGATAAAATAATAAATAAGAAAATGACACAAATAATAAATGAATGCACAAAAGCAATAAATGAATGAATACAAAATAATAAATGCAAGGATTAAAAAAAGAAAAAGGAGCATTCGACGTATAGATGAAGGAGATTGATGATAAAGATTTGTCCTAAAATCATATTAAATGAACTAATATGGTGGTGGAGCAATCAGGTAAATAATTTATTTTAAGAGTGATATTTGTGTATTATTCCCTTTTTAAAAATGTGTTTAGTTTTACTTTGTTTTTCTTTTCAGAAATTTTTCCGTTAAAGCCAAAATGTTGCAAAGGAAGTCTAGAAATTTTTTTCCAAATTCATTTTTCCTCAAATATTTTGCAGATTCTTTTTATTTTTTCAGAAGTTGCAAAATTTTTAAGTTTCATTTTAATTTTTTTTAAATGTCATTTTATTTTATTTTTTAATGGATTTTATTTTTCAGATTTTTTGTTTTTGTTTTTTCGAAAGCTGCGATTTTTTTTTTAGATGGGTGTAAATTAACATATATATTTTTAGCATATTGCATTTATTTTATTTATTAAATAGATTTTTAAAATAGCTTTTCCCTTTTAAAATCAAAGTGCCACTTGTAATCAATTAATTTATTGCTTTCGCGTCAACAATGAGTATATTATATTTTCTTACTGTTGCTGATTGTCAAAAAAGAATTTAACAGAATAATTTTTAAATAAGTTAAATATTCAATTAAAATATGTTTTAATTGAGATGTTTAAAAGAAAAATCGTGTTAATTTTAAATGTCTCCGTATTTATGTAGCCTTTTTATTATTTCCTTTGTTATCAAGCTTTTTTTTTCGGTTCAAATTTTGTTATCAAGCCATGTCCAAACTAGTACGCATAGATGCTTCGCATACTCTATTTATGGGATTTAGATATTTGGCTTTCGTGTATTACAAATTTTATTTTTATTTTATAAAATTACACTAAATATATTATTTTATATATATTATTTTATTATTATAAATTTTATCTATTTAGTTGTTATTTATGCATCATCTTGATATTTAAACCCACAACTTATTTCTTTAGGATGTTTATAAGTAGGATTCCCTCCATAGTATAGAGGGGGAAAATTATTAGGCATATCATTTTTTGTCTATTTAATTTATACAAGAATGAGATCTCATTTCCTTATAAATAAGGGATAGTAGTCGAGTGTCTGTCACAAATTCTTTGAATTTGGATTGTGACAAACAAGGAACAACAATAACGACTAGACCTAAATCCAAAATAAATTGAAATCTGCTCCTAAATTAGAACATTATAGGCCAACATAGCTGCAAACCAAAGTAACCAAAATAATTAGGAGAAAGATGGGGTCATGTGACAGTAATTGCAATGGACTTACCAAGACAGATTCAAGATATATGCACAAGAGTGTAAAGGATTATTACATAATCAGTGTTATCAGGGTGAATTGCTTAGTTATCTACTACGAGTAGTGTTTACTGTACACAATTGCTCCCACTTAAATACCAGATTTTTTTTTCTGGAGGATAGAGCTCGAATCTTGCGCCTAATCCACACTTCACCCAATTAAATACCAGATTTGCCGGGGACAGAGTTCGAACCCCGTGTCTTGCGCCTAACCCACATTTCATCCATATTCATTGAACATTCACAGAACAGACTTGGCAAGAGGAGCATAACACTAAGCAAGTTTAACATACTAGGATTTTTATTGCTAAATAATTATATTATCGATAGATCATACAAAGAAAACAAAAAGTTAATTGGGTCTACATTTCACTGCCTCCACTTTTTAAGATAACCAACTCAAAGGAGCCCTCTAAACCTACCCACCAATGACATGCCATTCCTAAGAGAATATCAACATGTATACTTACAAAGGATCGTGAATTTGGATTTTTAAGTGATGTATATTTTTGAACTAACCCTACAAAAAGAAATGAAAGGACTTAGAATTTACAGCAGAGAAGGCTTTGCCTCCAACCCCTATTTTTCCGCAAATGCCTCCTTTCTGCCTGTGCCATTCTCACTGGACTACTGTTCCATTCGGATTGTAAGCTGTAAGGAAAAACACAAGGAAAATGTTAATCACAAGCCGATAACAACAGGAAGATAATGGGAAAAAGGATTATAGCATAAGATGTCCCAAACGATTACACTGGGAAGGCAAAGGATCTGGCACTGGTTGTGCTGCTATCTGATCGAAGAGAGACGCTACCCGAATGTGATATAGGCCCTGAGTAAGTGATCAAACCAGATGCAGGCCCCGCTGCGGAAAAACTTGCCTCTCCATCTGCAAACTGACCATGAACACCAAGGGGAAGATTACCAGAGTTCTTATCCTCTAGATTAGCCACATTTTGGGGATCAAGGGATTGTCCGTAAGCACTGCTATCGCTGGAGTCCACACTATTGGAAAAATGAACTTGAATAGCAGCTGAAAAGCGATCACTATCAGAAGTCCCATCCTTTCGACTGGAGACGACCTCTAATCTAAGGGATTGTTCAGGCAAGTTTTTGACAGTTTTTTCCATGCTGCTACTTGAAGCCAGCTCAGTCAAGTTGAAGTCACGAGAAATAGCTCCAGCTTCTGACTTGCTATTGTTAGAGAAGTTGATAGCTGGCCCATTGTTGTTTGTTTCATCAGCTGCGGAGACTGCATTTTGGCTGTTGAAAGCTGCTACAGAAGAAGGCATCTGCAGTTCAAGAAATTGCATTCGTAATCAAGTTTTACCACAGGAATGTATCTAAAAGACATGCACATAGACTTATTAACCACATGGCATCTAAACATAGGTGAATTTGTCAATATAACATAATCAAACCTGATCAGGCTTCTGTGCTGATTGATCAGCATGAGAATTAGATTCCTTAGAATTCTGAACGTTCGATTCTTTTCCTGAAATGATAGTAGTTTTTGCCATTGTAGTACCTTTTGATCCCCAAATATTCCTCACATCCTCCAGATAAGAATCCTTATCAGCATCTTTGCTCATATTATCTTCCAAGAAGGGGTTTAAACCATTTAGAACAAGTGATTTAGTATCCTCATCTTCTTTAGTTGTCTGATGATCCACAGAAATTTTGAAGGTACTTTCAACTGATGAAGCTTTGGATTCACCTGCTGAGACTAATTCGCTGTCAATACCTTCCCTTGTGTTTCCAGGCTGGTGTTCATCAGCAGCTAGAGAAACAGACGAGTCAGACTGATCATCTTTCCTGCTTTCAATTACAATTTTATCCATGAGAGGTACACCCTCATCCATGCATATGTCTTTCATAGTGTTAATGTTATTCTCTTTACAGAAAATTGTTGATTCAGGCAATTTGCATTCCACGACACCCTTATCAGTACATAAATGAGTGTCTGTACCAAACAACTCTGCAACAGAGGTTAATTGTGCATTGGAGAGTACGGCTGCCTTTTCTTTAACATCAAGGAAATCAACAATCATGGAGCCCTCAAATTCGGGAATACTCCAGAGGTGATCTCTATCTTCTGTATCACATGCAAAAGGATTTCCATTTCTCTTGCAAAAAGTTAAATTAGACAGGCCTTTGTTCAGATCATCTTTCAGAGGTGAAGCTCTAATTTCATGCAAGTTACTTCTCGAAATATCTTCAAAAAATACAGAGTCATCAAGTTCCTGAAAATTCCAGAATTCATTCCTCTCTTTTGTTTCACACGCCAAAGAGTCTTTAGTGCCATCACAACCATTTGGATCAAGCTGATCTTTTTTTGGAAAGATTGAAGACTTAAAGTCCTTGTAACCATTTGAATGATTTGATATTTCAGCCGGATTTTCCGTCATGGTAGCCTTCTCTTCAGCTGTTAAAACACTGTTGTAACATTCAAATGTATCAGAATCATGCACAACTGATACAAACAGATGATTGATGGCAGCAGGAGATTTTAACTTCTCAATGCAAGAACCAAGTTGAGAGATAATATGTAATATCGAGTCGTATTTAGATGCAATTTGACAATATAACTTTAAGATGTAAAAAGCATTTCCATAGATAGAAAAAGGATTTGAACAAAGTCAATGGCTGCAGCAAGGCAACGATAATAAAAAAACAGGATGTATCAAATTCATTCACTCCTAGTGTATTAAAATAGAAAAAAAGCCTTTGGCGAGCTTAAAACTTGCGAAAGATGTATCTTAAGCAGCAGCAGAAAATTGCAAAAATAAGAGATTTATACTCACAAGCTTTCATAGATTACATCAGCCGGTCAAATCTGGAGAAATACTCAGAAGCAGCGAGGCAAACATCACCCAGTGAGGTAGATACAGCTCAGAAACCTGTGTCAACAGAATTTACAAAATATATTTAGGAGGAATTAACTGTGAATACTTGCAAATTCATTGAGTAATGATAATTTAAGCACCATATTCAAGCTTAAAAAGAGAAGCAGCAGAAAACAACACAGCATAACAGGCCAAGCCTTCTAGCCATAATAACGAGAAAACAGTGGCAAAGAATGCATTATAAATTAATCTAACACTACCTCAATCCCAAACTAAGTAGTACGGATGGATATATGAATGCTCTATAACCATACCACTATATAGCTCCATAATACTAAATAATTTGTCTTTTCAGCAAATTCAGAGTTCTCAAAGCTAGAGTTTCTGTATATCCCACACCTATCCTTCCACTAACATACAAGTCATTAACGAAGTGATGTCAGGAATTCAACTTTATGAGTTCTGGATTTTAGAACAAAGATTTCAAGTGGTAATAACGGTACTATACATATTTAATGACTTATGTTTAACCTAAATAAACAAGTTGAGCAAAAACTACTGGTTCAGCCAAACCGGTATTCGGGCTTCTAGCTCTTCCCCTGCTGACCTATACAATAGGAAGCCTTAAAAAGGAATTAGAATGGCTTACAGTACAGCAGTTCCAGATAGCACTGGTTATCTATAACAGATCAGCTGACTTTCTGTTACATAGGATTCACACAAACTTAAAATAAATAATAATAATAATAATAAATTCAAAAGTGCATGCATAATGATCTCAATCAAAAATGTCAGAAAATAACAAAACAAAGCAAGTTGCCTTACCTCCTGTACAAAAAGACACTTTTTATGTTAAATAGTCTAACCACATGGGATCCTAACTTTGTGAATCGAAAAATGAAAAAGACAAGAGCTGGTCATTTCACTTTGAAAATTTTGTACAAAGCTTTTAACGGCTAAAATACAAAGCCCATCTCCTAAGTCAATGAACAATCCCCACCATTTGTGTTTTGTCCTTTAGCTCTCTAAACAAATTTACTAATCTCTTCTAACTAGATCTAATCCTAATTAGTAATATTTTAATTTCACCCCTCAAAAGAATTAGTAAAAATTACTAGAAAACAATGAAAAACGCCTTACATTCTGGCAGGCTCTTATCGGATCCCAAGAAAATTCGCAATCTCATAAGCCATAAATAATCTGATTAATAAAGAGCGAATTGTAATTTTAATTTCTTTAATCATATGATTAACTTATATTAACATTATTTGGAAGAATAAAAACAAGTGAATAAGAAATTAAGAACGATGTTCCCAATATTTGGGTTTGGATTCCATTGAAAATAAGTATTAGAAATGAAAAGAAAAGAGAAGAACAAGATAACACTAAAGAAAAAGATGACTATATACTCGAATGAATTCTTAAAAAAATTGTACACGAACCCGGCATCATTTTGTGAAAACATAACTGCGGAACAAAAGCTAAATCAACAGATAAATTCCAAATCTGAGATCAACACAAAAATATAGAGAATCACAGAAATCTCAGCTTGTTTTGATGTAGATAATACCAATTAGTGAAATATTGGCCGGCGAAATGGCAAGAAAAAGTCACCCCTTTTGATTTAAAACAAAGGGAATTAACAAAAAAAAATAAAATGAATTGAATGTGAAAGAAAGAGATTTTTAAGTAGGAGTATTAACCCAAAATGGTACTCTCTCTCTAAATGCAATTAATACTCGCTTGTATTCTCCACACACTCTACATATATACACGTGTGCTATGCTTGTAGAATTATACAGAGAGGGAGAGTCTAAATTTTTCTAAATAGAAAGAGCAGGAGCTGAACTGTGCATGCACTAAATCAATTTACAAACTTATTCATTGGCCAATAAGTAAAATCTCACCTACATTTATCAGTAAATTACTATAGTTTAGTGTGTATACATTAGTTAGAATTTTATTTTATATATGTATGTATTTTTTCACAAAAGAAAAAAGAATCGTAATTTACCTACTGTTGGATGGCAACATTGCATTTAAAACTCGGGCACTAATAATAGTGGCTAATAAATGGAGAGAGAAACAGAAAAGAAAATTTTGGAAATGCATTAAATAGTGGCTTTACAGAGAGACAACAATAATTTTTTTTTTTTTAAAAAAAAGGGAGGGGCGGCTTACCAAAGAACAGATCATTGCCGCCCTCCGTCACGCCGGGGCGTGTTGTTTGCATAAATCAAATCGGAGTTAGATCCACAACCAACACATATATTTAAAGTAAGAGGAGAGGAGATAGTCTTTCTTTTTATCTTATTGACGATTTTAAAGAATTTCTCGCTCTTATACTGTAAGTACAAATAAATGTGGGTGTGGTTAAGAAAATATTAGAGAAGCTTTGTGATAAATAAGGAAAAGGACGAGGGTGGCAATGGAATGGAAGAGCTGACTTTAACTTCTATTTTTTTCAGGTATATATATGGAGGAGAGAGAAAAAGAAGAGGAGACAAACAGAGAGTCAAAAAGCTGATGGGGATTGAGTTGTATTTCTGACATTTGGTTTTAGCCAACAACCATAACATATATACTCCCTCTCAAACATGAAATACAAGAAGAAGAAAAAAACTTTTAATTTTGTGATTTAATCTTTCGGGGCTCGGTTGGTTAGAAAATAAATTATTTTAAAATAATTAATTTCAAATTTAGTTATTTGGAAATTATTATTTCACCTTCAATAAAAAATAAAGAATAAATATGAATTTATCTCATATTTGGTTAAGATAAAATCTCGGGATACTAATCTCAGGATTAATTATTCCACATTGATGGTGGAATAAATATTACACTATAATTCCGAAATAACTAAGTTCGATTTAAGTTATTTCGAGATTTTATCTCAACCAAATATGGAATAAACTCATATTTATATTTCATTCTTAATTGATGATGAGGGCAATAATCCCGGGATAACTTTTTTCCTTACCAAAATAGATAAAATTATTATTTATTATTTTTTTAATGCTTATTTTTTTTAATTATCATTCTAATATTTAGAACTTTGAAATCAATTAAAGTTATAGCTATTGAATCTTTACTCATTTGTAAAAAGTAATAACTTTGAATATTTAATATTTTAAAACTGACTAAAATTTTACTTCTTAAATTTTTTCCTGGTTTGAACTATATTAAAAGTACTAACGTTTAAGCCTTTAAAATGAATTACAATTCTGTTAACTTATATCAATCATTTATTTATTAAACTAATTAATATCCATCACACTTTTTCAACTCAAGATATGAGAAAATAAATTAAAG
>JACEIK010002293.1:117338-154559 GCA_018107945.1 Datura stramonium
TTATTGACATGACCCAACTATATAGGCCATGCAGGCACCTACTTGACTCTACTCGATAGGAGAACTCCTTTTTCTCTAAACAACAACATATCCATACAACATAATCATTTATGATTCATAAATCAAATCTTTCTCCATTTACATAAGTTTTTATGACTCAATCAAAATAAACATAAAGAAAACTCCCAACAAACACGACTTTTCCCAAGATCTAGTCTAAATAGGTAGACGAGCTCTACTACTGAGTATCGAAAAATAAAAGACACAACATCATCCGCAGAAGAATGCAGAAGTTATCACTGAGTGACTGCCAATCTAAGACGAACTTCATCCTGCCACAACCTACACCAAAAAGGCGTAGCAAGAGTAGTGTCCATACCATACTTACTGGTGCATCATCGGTCGACTATAGTTAATTCACATAACAACAAAAGAATTGATAGATCAATATGAAATAAAACTTAATTCTCACTTCTCTATTGCTCTAAACTCGCCGCTTTTATAAATTACCCTAATCAATTAAATCATGCAATATTACCAATACATTTACTCATTTTTCATTTTGACCGCAAAATTAACTTACCATGCTGTCTCTCTAATTCCGCTGCAATGAAGGTGAGCCCGCTACAGCGGTCCTACTTCCGCGGCGATATGCCTGCTGCAGCGGTATTCAATGGTACTATGTTACTAGTACTCTGACCACTCCTCTTCCATCATTTTCTTATGGATCTTTTTCATCATGAACATCGTGATTCACCATCCTTAGTACATCTCGCCATAAAATCTCAATGTATCAAACCTCGCATCGCCATAACATAAAATAACGATTCACCCTCACCGTTAACATCAAATTAATACCAATTTACAAGAGTTCAAAATTTTCAAGGACATAGCTTATGTTCAAACAAGAAATTCATCATAAAATCTATTGTCTATACTTCATCAGCATATTACTATTTATTCTCTTACAAATTCGTAAATCGGATTCCTAATCTCCTAACTCAGGACCTTCAATACATGCTATGTGGTTCTCAAAAAACCATCCAAACCACATAGTAATCACAATTATCTTGCTCGTACTAATCAATCAAATCAATTATATTAATATGGAACTTACATGCATCTCTTAATTCACTTCCCTAATATTCTGGCAAAGTTATTATATCTATACTAATTCTCTCCTTCAATTCCTCATATACGAGACACACAATTTCACGTTCTCACCTCTTTATTATTAAGGTTAATTTGTAAATACGCATGAAGCGCATCAATCACATGCACGTATATGTTTAGTTAATCGTAGTCTAACACAAAAGTGAGTAAACCATAGTCCATCTGGGCGCCAAGCTCTCTTCCAGTTCATTTTCATTTGCATCTATCTCATTATTGATTTCCTCGCGGGAGTTCCTAGCCATGGTTGTAAAATTCCCACTTGGATCCTCTTGTTTTTCCTCCAACGCCTATTTTTCTATTTTTGGATGTTTTGAATAAGTCCTCCTCAAGGACTAGGTTTTTAATATAAAAATCAGAATGAGATTGCAAATTTTTGGTCCGCGTCATCCGCTACAGCGTTCATACCTTCCGCTGCAGCGGCTCTGCTGTGGCGGAAAATGTTCCACCGTGGAGGACACCCGCTTGGATCCATCGGTCTCTACTACGCCCATTCAATTTTTATTCTCCGTACCCTTCATTTGTCGGGTATTTATTTTGAATTTCTAAAAAATTTAATTCGCCCATTGTTTTTAATGGGGTCAAAATTCTTAACGACCAGATGGGTCGTTACATCAGATATCAATTAAAAATCCATTCGTCCCCGAACGTCGCTACAATATCGAGGCGTGGTTGAATAACTACTGCAATTTCCTCTTACCCCTAATCAATTTCAGGACTCGTTTAATCCCTGCATCCCGATCTCTGAGCTGCTTATTTTCGAGGCCTTTGTACTACGCCTCATTCCTAATTCCCACGTATCTTCGATTAATTTCCAGCGGGGTGATAATTATTCACCTCGAGTTTGACCTTAGACCCGAACGTCAATTCACGTCGTTACCCTTCCTTCGGTGTTACAGATATTTCCTAGTCCGCCTGATTGTTCTAGGTATTACTGATTCGTTGGAAGTCTTGGATCGATTGTTTTTCGAAAAGGCGAGGTTCAGTAATAGAATTTGGACAATCACTGTTTTTGACCGTCCGTTGCAGGCAGTGACTTCTCCACTACAGCGGTACCACCGCAGTGAAAATATGATCTGCTGGAACGGACGACGGGGTCAGTTTAAGGGTCGAAAAGAGTGTTTTCAAGTTCATTTTCTAACATTCCCCTTTTGGTTTTTGCACAATCCTCTCTAATTCCTCAACAATTTTCTCTATCTCTCAGGTAATTTTCACTCTCCTGACTTCTCTACTTTATTTGCTAGTGAATAAGGGGTGTGATTGACTTGTTGCTCTTATCTTTCGGGTAATTTATGGGATAGTATGTAGGCCATCCTTATTTTTGATTTTCTGGCTAGATTTTCGTAGCATGCTAGTTGTATTTACATCCTCATGTGTTTCCTACTGTTCTCTACATGATCCTGGTTGTTTTCCTAGGGTTGTAAGGCCAAAAATGAGGTAGTTTAGATGGGATGGTGGTTGTGTACTTTTTAAGCCTTTCGGGCTTGAAATTGTGTCCTATTGGGGCGAGTAAAATTGCTAGGACTTGGGTAAGTATCCTCCTTGCCTGATCTATTGTTAATTTGGAAAAACACGGAGGTTGAATTCTCAACCTCCATTGATGGGGTCTGAAGGTCTGGAGAAGACGATGTCCGCTACAACGGACCCTTTACTGCTACAGCAGTATCATCACAGGGATCATATCTCTGCTGAAGCGTACCTGCTAGAGCGGACGCAAGACTGCTGCAACGGTCCGCGGGATAGTGTCCACGTTTCAAAATAGTCCCTATTTTTCCTTTCTCCTTATCCCACTTTGTTCACTTCTAACCTTTTTCTTTTGCTTTAGATTTTCTATCATGGCCTCTTCCAGCAACATTCACACCGAGGATTACATCTGTTTCGTCAATGACCAATGCTAGTTCCGGTACATCGAACAGGTGATAACGCTCAAACTCACACTTTTTGACAAAGTATGAAGCGATTGTTGTCAAAAAGAACCCAACTAAGAGGTTGGGGTCAAACACACAGGAAATATAGTAAGATCTAGACTAATGCCGGTAATTGAACTTGTTGGTGAGTTATCTCCAAATTGGGGGGTTTTGAAGAAAACAATATTAAAGAAAAATTATATTTGCGATTTAAATCAAGATTTGCAAACAACTAGGGTAAGTGTTCCCCATGGTTTCATAACTACTTCGGGTATACACACGTGATCAATCCCAATACTTACTTGTAAAACTGATAACTAGGGTTCATCCAAACGACTGGTTCGTCCCTATTGGATGACTATACATATTCACCGGGTTAGGTCTCATGAGTGATTTCAAACTAACCGTTATCAATATGTTCCAAATTTAACTATCATGTGACCATAACTCAAGTTAATACAATGATCATCAAGATCAAGGCTTTATTGTAATTCTATTTTCCTAATCTCTACTTCTCTATGTTCAAGCAAGTAAAGAATTCGGGCAAGTCCTAACGTTGTACACCGTTAAGATACATTTAAATATGAAGAGAATACAATACAAGCTTTTTGCATTGATTTTGAATCAATTTCGTGTAACCTTAGTTCGTTAATCCACAACGGTTCCCACAACCTCTAGTTGTGGAGGTTTTAGCCTCTTATGGTTGTAAGATTACAATTTGCATTCATAGACAAACACATAATTAAATACTTACAACAACAATTGGAAGAAAACCAGATTTGAATATCAAAGAATAATCTCAAGAACAATGTAGAAAATCAAGAATTTGATCCCAAGAATTGCTCATCAAAACTTGATAAAAATTCACAATAGTATACTACCTTGATTCTGTCCTTCTCTAACTAAAATAAAACATAAAAACTATTTATACATACATTAGAAATCTTTTCTTAAGATAACAGGGAATTTTCCATATCTGGTGCCGATTGTGTCACGACTGGACCTATGACCCATAGCAGGATTGTATGGGTCGTACCTGCTTCTCGTAAGTCCTTGGCTGCTGCAAATTCAGCAAGTGTTGGCAGGCTGGTACGACTTGTACCTTCATCATATGAGTCGTACAATGCTTTCGTGGTTTGGCCCTAAGAACTATGGCATCTTCTGAAATTCTCCACGAGTGTTGTGTACGACTCGTACCTTCTTTCTCCGACTTGTACTGTCTGTAGTGTCTAAAGTTCTGCCAAGTATCAAAGAATCTTCTGAAGTTTACCACGGCTCATGGTACAGTTCGTACATTGATGCTACGATTCGTGAGTCCATCCGTACTAGGAGTCTACCTTTGTGCAATTTTCTCTGGATAATTTCACGATTACAGTTATGGCTCGTACAATCTTGGTATGGCTCATATCGAGAGTCGTATGTTGCCTTCTTCTCTCTTCAACTTCTGTCTTTCATCACGGTTCTCAGTACGGCTCATACAATCAAGGTACGGCTTATACTGAGACTTGTACTTTGGTTGATTTTCTGCATTTTAAGGATTCTTTGGCACATCTTTGCTCCAATACTTATTTTACCTGAAATCAATGTAAAAGTGCCTCATGTCCATATAAATATACCTAAGTCCATGCTATTTTCTCAGTTTTAAGAGTCGAAAGTGTTATAAACTCACAACACATCAACACCCTCAACTTAAGACTTTTGCATGTCCTCAGAAAAAGAAAAATAAAAACTAAACACAATTCTTAACTAGAAAATAAACCTAGCATACTACATCCAACATCAAACAAAATTTGTACTATTAACTCAAAAAGCTTTTGACCCTTTTCTCATGAACCAAATCAACACATGCACTACAAGAAACTACTAAACGTGATAAACAGGGATTAAGACATCTCATCTAGCTATTAACATATAGTCAAGTCATCACTAATGCTTTTTACACAGATCACTGTTAGATTTAAACACAAACCATGCACACTCACAATAAATAAAGTCCCCCACTCACAGATATAGTAAAATATATAATATGGGATTGAACAAGCAAGACTCTCACTCTCACAAAGAAGTTTCAAATACTGCATATCAGATACTGTAGGCTTGCCCTTATTTTCACTACTTCGATTTGTTAGATGGCCAGGTTAGGATCACTATAGGACTTGCTTTAGCTTGTAATGTAGGCTTCCGGGATGGGTATGGTAGATATGGGATATTTTTAAGTGACTAAACCCTTCCTTGGCACTACATACATGTGGCTCCATTTTTTCAGTTTCTTCACCCTTTTCGCTTCTTTCATCTTCTTCCTCCCTTTTCACCCTTTTATGCACTTGTATGAGTGTGGTGTGTTTCTTCAAGCTTTTCATGCTTCATTCTCTTTTTTAATTTTCTTTTTTAATTTTTTTTCTTTCTTTTTCTTTGGTCACACCATACTTCATTTTCCACCCTTTTTTTCTTTTCTCTCCCTTTTTCACCTTCCCATTATTTATGCACTCCTACTCTAGCCACTCTCAAATTAGGAATTTTGCCTATGTTGAGGTTCACAATGTCCAAGGAGGGACCAGGGTCAAAACAAGTTCATTATAAAAATGGGTACGATTAATTGGTTAATAAAAAAAAAGTCTATTTAAGGCTAAAAAATTTGAATCAAGGGAATCATATCATTTTGGTAGGATTATTTAAGCTAAAAATAGGCTAAACAAGAATGACCTATGTTCCTTTTCTAACCAACCATCCTAAAACCTATGCAAAGACCAACCGGGCAAGTTCGAGATCCTCTACGCAGTATCAAATTAAGTATCAGACTTCACTCACTCATGGTACATGAATTGCATTCACTCTACCTGTCCGGTTCATTTACGGCTTAATAAAAACTACACATGTTAATATACTAAACGAAATAAAAATATCCACAGAAATCATACATGCAATCACAAGTACACAACTAATCATCAAAAAATTTTACACAGGTTAATTTTTCAAAATATCGAAACTAGTGCAATTTATTGGCTGAGTACTCCTAAGCTACTTTCTAATCAAACAAAAATCACAAAAATAAAATCCTAAATATTCTGATTCTACTAGATAGCATGCCTAATGAAAAAGAAACATGGTAAGAAAAACCCTTGGATGAATCAAAAACTCAAAAATACAAGTACACCCCTTCCCTTTTTTTTAAAAAGCATGCTTCGTCCCCGAAGCATACAATGTAAAAACAGAGGGAAGAGAATATACCTGAGGCTACTCAGACTTCCCTATCTATGGGTTGTCTTCCATGCAGCGCCCCATTTAACGTTGCGCCATGATGCAAGTCTCTTGACTACTTAGACTTCATCAAGGAACTCAGATTCATCTTCTATTGCTGAGAAAACTCTGTATTCTTTCGGTTGCTTCATTGACTGGCAGACATTGAATGTGACCTCTTCTTTATTGAGTCTGAACTTCAACTTACCCGCCTCCACATCTACTAAGGCTCTCCTAGTGGCAAGTAATGGTCTCTCCAAAATGATGGGGACCTCATAATCAACCTCACAATCAAGGATCACGAAGTCCACTGGGAATATAAATCTATCAACTTTGATAAGCACATCGAACAGGATCCCCACAGGCTTCTTCACAGTTCTGTCGGCCATCAGCAGTCGCATGGTAGTTGGTGCAGGGGCTCCCAAGCCCAGCTGCTTAAACACAACTAATGGCATCAGATTGATTCTTGCTCCCAAATCACAAAGCACCCTTGCGAACTCAACATCGCCAATTGTGCATGGAATAGTAAAGGCACCTGGATCTTCCTTCTTCTGGTCTAGGACCCGTGAAGCTATAGCACTACAATGGTGTACATTATCAATGGGCTCATAGCTCACAGACCTCTTCTTCATCACAAGGTCCTTCATGAA
The DNA here is from genome assembly GCA_018107945.1 of Datura stramonium. Taxonomy (NCBI): domain Eukaryota; kingdom Viridiplantae; phylum Streptophyta; class Magnoliopsida; order Solanales; family Solanaceae; genus Datura; species Datura stramonium. The sequence continues at coordinate 124,303 of JACEIK010002293.1, forward strand.
CTTGGCATATTTGTTCCAACACCTTGACCAATGGTATGTTTACACATAACTATTTGAGCATTTGACAAGAATTTCTGAAACTTACCATTCTCCACCTTCTTCTTTATTTTTTGGGGGAACGGTGGCGGTGGTCGTGGAATAGCCTTGTAAATTTGTGTGGCTCCTTGTTCAGCTTCAGGCCCGTTTTCTCCATTTGGGGCCTCAGTCAACTCAGCATTCTCATTATGTTCCTTCTCATAAACATCTTCTTCATCTTCGATCACGCTTTCTTTATTCCTTTCAACTACTACCGATAGAGGGGGGTCAACTATGGTCTTCCCACTCCTAGTCATCACATCCACCAACCAGTCATGGTTTCCTTCCATCGTAATTGGAAATCTCCCACTCAAATGACGACTGCTAACCACGATCCGTGGTAACTCATGATGGGTCATGGGATGACCCGTTACTTCCCAGATGCTAAAGTTCATCTCCCACCATGGCTACAAACGATGACTCATTATTTCTCACGATTAGTCGTTACATCGATCGTTGCTTCCACTGTCCCCAGACCAAATGCTTTCCATGACTCATCCCAACGGGTCATTGGTTGGACCAATAATCCGTAGGGTCACCGGTTCTGCAATAATTTTCCTAGTTTCAGCAGTTTTCAACTTTTAACTCCCATGTCTACTTTTAGACACTTCTGGGATATTACAATATCTCCCCCTTGGGAACATTCGTCCTCGAATGTAGGAAACAAGCAGAAAACAGAAACATGCAATTATCATACGAATACTAATCATTTTAACCGAAAACTAACGGAATGACTACCTCCGATTCAAACCTCATAGCGGATCTGATTTCATGCTTCACATACACATCTATATACATAACGGAAACTTGAACACAATAAACTGAACATGAGAACTAAATAGAGTCCAAGTGAAAAAATTGATACCTTAAGCTGGAACTGAGCCGGTAGAGAAAAAATGTGAGTATCTAGCCATCATATCCGCTTCGGCCTCCCACGTAGCTCCTTCAACATGATGATTCCTCCATAATACTTTAACTGAAGCTACTTCCTTGTTCCTTATCCTCCGAACCTATCGATCCAATATTTCCACCGGAACTTGCTCATAGCTAAGGCTGTCTCTCACACCAATACTGTCCACTAGAAGAACTAGAGCTGGGTCACCTAAACACTTCTTCAAAAGCGAAACATGAAATATAGGATGCACAGAAGATAACTCTGAGGGCAGTTCTAACTCATACGCCACCTTACCAACTCTTCTCATAATCCAGTAGGGGCCAACATAGCCGTGACTAATTTTTCCTTTCTTCCCAAACCGCATTACTCCCTTCATGGGAGATACCTTCAAGAACACCCAATTATCCATATCGAACTCCAACTCCCTTTTCCTTACATTCGCATAGGACTTTTAATGACTCTAAGTGGTTTTTAGCCTGTCCCTTATCAACTGAACCTTCACCATAGCCTCATGAACCGAATCTGGCCCTATCATAGCTGCCTCACCAACCTCAAACCATCCGATGGGCGATCCGATCTACATCTTTGCCCAAAAAGAGCCTCGAACGGTGCCATTTGGATACTGGAGTGATAGTTGTTATTGTAAGTGAACTCGATCAGTGCGATCGTCCCAAATACCTTAAAGTCGCTCTCAACATACCTTTGAGAGTTTGAATTGTCCACCCCGCTTGACCATCCGTTGCGGATGAAATGCTATGCTGAGCTTAACCTTCGAGTCCCAAGCCCTTGAAAAGACCGCTAAAACTGAGAGGTAAATTGAGTACCTGGATCTGAAATTATAGAAAAAGGCACGATACAATCGAACCAACTCGGATATACAGTTTGGCATAATCCTCTCGCCGAATCCGTAGTTTTGACCGATAGAAAATGTGCAAACCCTTGGTCAACCTATCTACCACAACCCAAATAGAATCATAGTGTCGACGAGTACTAGGTAGCCTGTATTGAAATCCATATTAATCTCTTCCCACTTCCAAGTGGGATTGCAAATATCCTGGAAGTACGCCCGGTGCCTTTGATGCTCGACCTTTACTTGTTGACAGTCAGCACTTCAAGGCCGACCGCAATAATTTCTTCATGCCATTTCACCAATATATTTCGCAGATCATGATACATCTTGGTGGCACTCGATGAATAGAGTACCTAGTTCCATGAGCCTCATGGTCATCCGATTCTCAAATCATCAACATCCAAAAACATAGGCTACTCTCGGTATCAAGCACAACATCCCCTTGGGCAAGATCTTTGCCTTCTAACTTCGAACGACTTCTTCAACTTTACCAAAATTGATCCTCATCTTGTATAGCTTTCACATCGCTCATCAAGGACGAGCCCCGACCCATTCTCGACAACAACGCCACGGGCCGAGTCGACGAAACCTAACTCCCAACCTTGCGAGTCGATGTACATCTTTCACCAACTCCTTCTTCCTTCATCCACATGGGATTTATTTTCATAGAGATCCTACTAAGTGCGTCTCGCTACCATATTAGCCTTAGCCGGGATGGTAAGGACACTCTCATATCAAGAGTCTTGAGTAGCTCCAAACCACCTCCTTTGTCGAAGATTGAGATCCTTCTCGGTGAACACATATTGTAAACTCTTGTGATCCGTAAATATATCCACGTGGACCCTATACAAATAATGTCGCCATATCTTCAAGGAGAATACCACCATGGCCAATTCAAGATCATGGGCTGGGTAATTCTTCTCCTCATGGACTTTCAACTGTCTTAAGGAATATGATATCACTTTCCCATGCTGCATCAACACACCCAAGTCTGATCCTCGAACCATCACAATACACCACGAAACTATCGTTACCCTCGGGTAATGTCAACAATGGTGCTGAAGTAAGTTGAATCTTCAACTCTTAGAATCTCTTTTCACAAGCCTTCGACCATTGAGACTTCACCCTCTTCTCCCGAGTCAATTTTGGTCAAGGGTGATGGAATAGATGAGAAACCCTCAACAAAACCTTTGATTGTAGCCTAAGCCCCAAGAAACTCCGAATATATGACGTATCTAATGGGTCTAGCCAGCTTTTCACCGCCTCGATTTTGAGAATCTACCTTATGCCCTCACCAATACCACATGGCCCAAAATGCTATGGAGTCCAACCAAACTTGCACTTGCTGAACTTGGCATACAATTGGCTATCCTGGAGAGTCTAAAGCACTACTCTCAAAATGAGCGGCATGCTCCTCCTTGCTACTGGAGTATATTAATATGTCATCAATGAACACGATCGAATGATGCCTTGATAATACACACTTCCAGCCCGGGTCCATAGCCAGAGAAGACTTTTTGCAGTTCAAAAAAGAGGACTCGCAAATCATAATACAGCTGCACCTAGTAGCTGTTCTTTGGAAAATGTCAAACTCTGAGCTGATGAGTTACCTGGATCTAAGATTTAATCTTTTTGAGAAACAATTAGCACCCTGAAGCTAGTCAAACAAATCATCGATCCTGCAAAGGATACCTATGCTGACGGTAACTTTGTTCAATTGTTGATAGTCAATACATATGTGAAGAGAACTATCCTTCTTTCTATTAAAGAAAACCGGCGCACCCCATGGAGACTTGCTCGGTCTAATGAAACCCTTAACTAACAAATCCTTCAACTTCTCTTCAACTCCTTTAGCTCAACTATAGCCATCCGGGAGGGTGGAATAGATATAGGTTGGGTGTCGGGAAGAAGATCTATACCAAAATCAATTCACACCGGGAGGAATTCCTCAGTGAAATCATCGAGAAAGACTCTAGATACTCATGTACTAATGGGTACGTACTATAGTAGGGTCCCAGACTCAATGTCCTAACCCTAACTAGATGGTACATACCCCCTTGGAAATCATCATCCTGGCCTTTAAGTAAGGATGAAATGACCTGGGTGCACACCGAACTACCTCCACCCAAGATTGAACACCTGCAAACCAACTCGCTACCCGAGTTCTACAATTAACCAAGCGATAACATGCAAATAACCAATCCATGCCGAGAATAACATCAAAATCGATCATGGCTAACTCTATCGAATCTTCCGAGGTGACCTTCCAAGGACTCGAGACCGGGCACCCACTATACACCCGCCTAGCTATAACCGAGTCACCTACCGGAGTAGAAACCGAGAAGGGTTCTAACAAAAGTCTCTGGGACTAATCAACTAATGCCACATAAGGTGTCACAAAGACAAGGTGGAAGCTCCCGGATCTAATAAAGCATAAACATCAATATGGAAGACTCGTAACATGCCAGTGACCACATCCGGGAGACTTATTCTGATGGGATGCTAAGGCATAAAATATGCCCCGGGAGCCGGGTCACCGTACTAGTATATGCCTCGATGTAAGCCGAGCGTGAGGGGAGGGGCCGCTGGGAACTAGAAGCTACACCATATCCCCCAACCTAATTCGGTCTTGCTGCTGGAGAATCTCTACATGTGTCCTGGCTGTCCACACTCAAAACAAGCTCCCCGAACCTCGGCCAAGCACCGGCCCGGAGTGCCTCGACCACATCTCGCGACAAGTCGGGATGCCAGGAATCTCGTGGGCCTTCAAGCCCGAACCCTCGAGCTCGATGTTCGCTCTCTCTCGACCAGTGTCTAGGCCGGGATGGTACACTAAATGCTGAAAAAGCCAAGTGATGATCTATGGTGGGTCTCGACCCGTGGCTCACCTCCCCCGACTTACTGAGAAGATATGTGGTAATCGCCCTAGACCTCTTCGTCTCTCTCTCTCTCTCTCTCGAATGTGCCGCTCCATATGCCGGGTGGGCAACACCATTCGAGGGAATTCCATGTCCCGATGGAGCATAGAAATCTTGCATTCCTTGTCCAAATAGCTTGCCATGCCATGCAAAAATCTGCTCACCCGTCCTCCTCGGTCGCCACTAATTCAGGGCATATTTTGGATAGGCGAGTGAACTTAAGGGAATACTCTTGCACTTTCATTCTCCCTTGCTTCAAATTTACGAACTCATATGCCTTTAGCTCCCTCATCTCTAGAGGGAAGAACTGATCTAGGAATGCAACATGAAACTCTTCCCAAGTGATCGGACCCGCTCCCCGCGACTCCCCGGCTATCCTTCCATTGGCAAAACCGTATACGCGCGACTCCCCTTCAATCGGTAAGAGGCTAACTTGCACACTCAACCACACTACCCCCATGAGTTGGGTGATCTTGGACAATATCTACGAACTCATGTGGGTCCTCATCTACCTTGGACTCAAGGAACTCCAGCGGGTTCATCCTCAAGAATTCCCGACTAAGCCGCGCCGCGTTGCTATTTGCGTAACATGCGCAACGGCCTATGCAAGCATCTTAATAGTGGCCTAGAACTCAACACGGGCGCGCCGGCTCCGGTGCTCCGGGCCCCGAACTGGTGGGGCTTGCTGATGCCCAAGGGATCATTTCATTCTCGTGGCCTTCACCATCTTCATTTCTCCGTACGTTCACTCATTGAGGAGCTGGGTGATTCTAATCGTGAATAGCATGAATTAGAAGGATAGAAAGACTCTTTATCGCATGATATAGATCATGAAAGAAGGAAACATTTCTAAACATCTTGTAGCCTCGTTGTCATAAGTGTGGCGCGTATCACACCCATGAAAAAGACTCTACTTAACGTGACTTTCTGTACACCCTAGACACTTCAAAACTTTAATGCTTTGATACCAAGTTTGTCACGGCTCGAATGGAGGTCCGGATTGTGACAAGGACAAGGAGCCCCGAGAGACCCCAAGTTGACCCATGGCATAAGCATACATCTAACTCATTCAACAACTAGAAGAATCAACAATACAATCATAGCGTAATTCTAACTCAAATCATAACACGTAATACATTATTCGAAGCCGAATACATACATAAGTCTTAAAAAGCTCCTAAACATGATGAGTTGATGGGACAAGACCCCAACTAACTCAACAATATTGAAACTGAAATACTTAGGGAAAGATGAAATTCTATCCCTCGAAAGATGAGGACTCACCAACAAGCAAATGTTAAATCTGATGAGCCGACTAAGAGCTGGCTAAACCCGAGAGTCAGTCTTGTATCATGAAACAATACAACATAGAAAGTATGCGTGGTCAGTACGTGGGAATGTAATGATATGCAAGGTAGGTAAGAACCGCTTAAGTAAAGTAAATCACTTAAAACATTTCATAGCATAACATAAGATTTAAGAATCGGTGGAGGCTTGCATGCATTTTCAAATCATGATCTTTTCATAACATGACAATACATAGCTTTATAACATCAAACTGACTCGAATGACTCAAAGCTGAAGTATGACATTTATAGAAAAGCTGAACATTGAGTCAAACCTTGCTTTTAGAACATGCATGTGTGTATAATAATAATCATGAATAATGAATAAGCATAGCTGTATCATGAGAAACAACGGGAGAATCATCGCTAACTAACATACCTCGATGGAGCTTACGTGGTCCCAATTATCATACTCATGGGTAGAGCCGTTCAAAGCTTTGCCAGGCTAAGGACGATGTCATGACATCGATATCAAGCTCGAGCCCAATCAGAGCAAGGGAATAACTCACAAGGGGGGTGTCCCAAATAATATATAGATAATAGTGTAAACCTACATTGTCGCGTAGTTCTACGGCATAGGGTGATCGACTTTAGCCTGCCCGGTGCTGACTCTTCTCCCAAAACATGCATATGCTCTACATCATTTTATAACGAAGCTCAACATTGTCTATTGACAAAGCTCAATAATGAAATATATCTCAAATATGAAATCATGCATATGAGAAGCTTTAATTCAAAACATACCACAAGCTCAAAGATAATTGGGAGTCTTTACCCAAAACCATGTGAGAAGCTTACCTAGAGACATTACATCCTTCATACTTGATATAAGGGTCTTGCCCAAAACTTTATCATGCTTTGACTTATTCAATTCTATTTTTAAAAATATATCATAATCATAGGTATCTTTGAAACATGCTTTTCATCATCATATCTCATCTCATTATACATTCATCACAAATCTCTTCTTTATGAACTTTATCAATGGGCCTTTAATTTCATAAATCTAGAAACATGATTTGATTGAAAACAACTTAAAACCTTCCCATGCTTCATAATTCAATAACAATGAAAACACAATTTAATCATACCCATATAAAGAAATAGAAGATTCATGCATTTGGGTGAAAACCCCATAACTTGATCATAGGAAATTCTCATAACTTAGGTAGAAATTGGGCATGGGTGTGGAAGGAAATACCCAATCATAACCCTACATACCTGAAAGGGCTTAATTCCACCATTTCTCTAATTTCCCAAGAAGATTTTGAATGGAAACCTTGAAAGCTTGCTCTAGATCACCTCCCTTAACTCTCCAAGTTTGCATGCATGAAAGGAATGACTTAGAATAGGTTTTCCCCTCCTAAAATCCACGATTACGAGCCTTAAACGAAGTCGTATAGGGTCTTAAGACGTAATGACGAAAATTTCCTTAATGATTACGCAAAAATTTCTTTACTTGATGAAATCTAATCGGGCTCCAACGTGTCGTTGGAGGTTACCACGACTCGTGGTGACAACTATGTTGTACACTATCTAGGCTAGGTCTCACCAACCCACCACTTAAAACGATGGGTTGTCATACCATACAACGGGGGTTGTTCTATCGACCGTTGTTTCCTCTGCATTCAAAGAGATTTTCCCTTAATGAGCCTCACCACCTACTCAAGTTACATCCACCAACAAGTCGTGGTTTCCTTCCTCGTCAAGCAACTACTCAGAAATATCCCATTCAAATGATGATCAAGTAACTACGATTCGTGGTAACTTCATGATGGGTCGGGAATGACCCGTTACTTCTGGTGAAAGTCCATCTCCCACCACGGCTACAAACAATGACTCGTTATATCGATCGTAGTTTCCACCGTCCCTGCACCGGATGCTTTCCACTCACTCATCCCAACGGGTCGTTAGTTGGACCAACAATCCATGTGGTCGCCCTCGTTCGCAATAATTTTTTCAGCCAGCCAGCTTTTCAACTTTTAACTCCCGAGTCTACTTCTAGGCGTTTCCTAGGTATTACACACGTATGTTTAGCTAATCGTAGTCTAACACAAAGTGAGTAAACCATAGCCTACTCCTGGGCACCAAGCTCTTGTCCCAATCATTTTCTTCGCAAATATCTCATTATTGATTTTCTCAAGGGAGTTCCTAGCCACTGCTGTCACCCCCCTGATCCTCTTGTTTTTCCCCAAAGCCTATTTTTCTATTTTTAGACGCTTTAAATAAGTCCTCCTCAAGGACTAGATTTTTAATATTCAAATCAGAATGAGATTGTAGATTTCTGGTCTCGCGCCATCCGCCGGCAATGTCATACTTCCATTGCAATGGCTCGCTATAGCGGAAAATGTTCCACCGCTGCTGACACCAAGTGTGGGTCCACCAGTCTCGACTACACCCGATTTTTATTCTCTCAGGTTCTTCATTTGTCGGGAATTTATCGTGAATTTTTAAAATTTTGAATTGCTTTTTTTTTATTTTTTTAGATATTTAATTCGATTTTAAGTGTTTTCTTTTTTTTTAAATATGTTATATTATTATATTAATAGTTTATATCATGTTTATTATTGTGTAGTGTTAGATATACATATTTAATATATAATAAATCATGTTCAGTATTTATGATATTAACATTCTCTATGTTGAAAGCTAAATATGGGGAGTATTTGCATGATTTCTCTATTTTTTTTCTATTTTTACAAGAATTGAAATTACTCAACATGTGTTTTTCATTTTTTGTGAACACAGAGACTTTTCTCTGATAATGTTTAATTTGAAATATTTTGGAAAAAGCTTTTGTCGTAGAAAAGTTTTCTAAGAAAATATCATGTTAAATTAAATTTTTTTAATTTTTTTAATTTTTTTAATTTTTTTAATTTTTTTAGAAAAAAAAATATATTATAGTTATAATCTTCATTTACTGTATAGTCAATTAAAAATATTGTATAAATATAAAAATTTGTATATATAATATAATTCTAAAAAATTTAAAATTTAAAAAATTAATTTTAATTAAATTACATGTTTTTTTTGTTTTTTTAATTAAAAAGTGAATTTGTATATTTATGTAATTTTTTTTAAAAAATTTAAGTTAGGAATGTGAAATATTATCTCCACAATACCCTGTAGGTATCCTAAACTCTAATTTCCTATAGGTTAGTTTCAGTTTCATCGATTGTTATTCCTCACACGCTTCAATATATACTTTTCGTTGGGATGAAGCTGGAAGTAGACATACTAATGCGGCCAAACTCTATAGTTTTAGTTCAAATTTTAAATTTTATATTTATATTAAGAAATTTTTAAAAATATATACAAGAATTTAATTTAGAACTCAATTTACTAATATGTGATGTCACTATCCTAAAATTTAGAATCAATAAAGTTTAAATTGTGGCTTTATCTCTACTTTGGACTAAAATTTTGAAAAAGCATTTGGATTCGTAATTTTGAAAAAGCCTTTGTGCATATAATCTCAAAACGCTATTACATAGATAAGTTAGCAACATAAGTTATATCACCTTTCTTAATTATACACAACAAATCCCTAATGTAATTTATCATATTTTAAGTATCTAAATGAAATTTACTAATAAATTTTAAAAGTTATCAATGTATCTTGCTATTTATATTTTAGAAAGAAAATTTAATGTTAATAAATTTACTATTTAAATATAACTGGTTTAATGATTTAAAATTAGAATGTCAAAAATCTAAGTAAATAACTTAAAAATCTTTTGTTTTTAATGTTATTCTAAGATACAAAAACACGTAAAATGACAACAGTTTTTTGGTCAGAGAGATTTTGTTGCGTCTGTCTAATTATTTTTCCTCATGTTGATAGATTCAGATATATATATTTTTGTTTATGAGGGTACCTTTTTGGGTGTAGTATTATATTAGTCGTCAATCTGTACCATTAAGGTTTTATTGATGGCTATTTGGGACCATTTCTGTTATACTGCATATTTTTCTGGCGAGGTCCCACTTTCTTTATTCTTTTCTTCTTTCTTAGCTGCAATTTTATTTACCCACTGAATTTAGTTACACCAACTTGTCAACGCTCGTAGAATTTATAAATCGAATATTCAATATACTTCTGCAAGTTTGCAATTACGGGATGGCAAGCGGAGAGAGCAAACCAATTGTGGAGCAGATTCGCTTAAATCGATAAAAATTTAGTTTACATTATATCTACAGCATAATTTGTTATTTTTAACACCCATGATAATGCCTTGCATAGGTTTATATAAGCAAAACAGCGAGAAAACTTCCAGAATATCCAATACTCAATAGGCTGACCTGCATAGGCAACACGATTGCATATAAGTCACTGATATTGTGCTGTTGATCTAGCATATACTTTGGCGTTCTTTAGTGGGGAAACAAATAATTTCGGATAACTAATTTTGGAATAATTAATTTCAAAATGAAATATTCGGGATTATTATTCTATCTTTAATGAGAATAAAGAATAAATAGTTTTTGAATTAATTTTTTGGATGGTTTATCCTAATCATTTGATTGGCATGAAACCTCCGGATAACTAAATTTTTATCCTAAATTTTTATTTCTCCGCCAAATGACTCCTAAATATACGTATTATATCTTATGAAAACTTTTTAGCTGTAAATTGCTCAGGGGAATAACTTGATGTTGCAGAATATATCTATTGCTTCACTCAGTCGAATTTTTCATTTGACTTATTGCTGCATTTACTTTTCGTCAAAAATTAATTGTTTACTTCATGCAGTTTTATGTCTTGCTTCGGTTCTCAAAACTTATTTTTGCATTCAACTTAATTAAATATGCGACACCAAATAAGGATTCTATTATTATTGTGCTCGTACAGTACTGTATAAATCAGTTTTTATTTTATCATCAGAAAAATAAGAAAAACAATTAAATAGAAATGTAGAAGAAATAGAAAAATATTCCAACCCACAAGTTGCTTGTGTTTAAAGAATTATAACCCTTCACTATTGCTAAGTGATTTGGGTTACTTCCTCTCAGGATAAACGAAAAACGCTTCTGCACAGTGTCAATGCAACCATGTAATTCCAAAGAACACAACAGACAAAGCAAACCACACAATACTTACTTTACTTTATAAACAATGCAAAAAATGAGGGGAAGAAGAAGAGTATCTTCTATTCAAGAGTATAAAATCTTAGGCAAGGCCATAGACAAATAAAGGGGTGAGATGGGCAAGAGCAATTCAAAAAGTATCATTTTGATGCAATCCAAAAGGTATGTTTTCTATTCACATCTTAAAATCCCAACAGATTTGAGGTCTCATATCCTTTATTTTCAACTAGCCTTTAGAAAATATTGACCAAACTATGATTACAATTATGAACTCTAAAGAACAATTTTGGAAAATATTATTTCGACTCACCCTATTTCTTATAGCCTTAAACTTGCGCGGATAGTGTTAAACCCACATAGGAAATGCCTGACGATCGATTTTCCACTCGTACTTGTAATATTACAATTTTTTAATTTTTAATATTTAGAATTTTAGAATTTGAGAAGTTAAGATGTTTAATTTGGAATTATTAAACTTTTAATTTTTCAAGCAATATTTTCAAAAATAAAATAACATTACCTAGACAACCTTAGGTTTGCCACTCCCTTTCTACATACTATCCACCTCGATGACACTTATTTTTTTGGGAATAACAGATTTACTTACACGTTTCTTCCAATTTCCGATAGTTTGATGTGACAATTTTAAGCAAGGTAATAAGTTCATTAAATTTTTTTCTCTATGCACTACCCATCATAAGCAAAGTCAAGAAGTATCTTTGTGTCATCATGTAAAATTCCCACAAAAGTGTAACCCAAGATTTGATTAGACTACCCATAATGAGGGCAATCTTTGAGAAATTGCTTGAATCACTCCTAGGCTTCAAATAATGTATCCCGTCTTCCGCTTGAAACCCTACTATATGGCTTCTCAGTGACTTAGTCTTCTTAGATGGAAATAACTTTGGTCAAGAATTTTCGTGCAAGATCATCCTATGTATGGATAAAATTTGCAGGATCCTTCTGCAACCATGATTTTGCCTCTCCAAATAAGGAGAACAGAACAAAGTCGTGCCTCTAATATAATTTAGATTCTCTCCATAAATTGTGAGTGTCATGATCTCTAGAAAGTTATGTATGTCCTATTGCGGGTTTTCATGTGGTTTACCCATAAAATGGCCTTGAGATTGGATCAACTATGATAGTAAGCTTATCAATGACTTGGCTGATGTTCTCCACAATTGGCCTAGTTGTCTCTATCATTGCCTAACTAATGATTCTCTACCATTACTATAATGTTACACCCCAAACTTGATTATAGATAGCCGATGGTATAGAACCATACTGAAAGAACCTTATAAAGATAGCAAAACACCACTAATGCGTCGTTCTAATTTAGCGATTTATTAATACACACTTAAGTCAAGATGTAATTTAGATCAAGTATCTAATTTCTAGATGAAAATCAATGCTGCGAAGTCAATAACTAATACTTAAATAAATAATCAGATTCTAATAGTCCAAAAAAAGTTAATCAAAGACTAAAAAAATACTATCCATACTACTAACACTTGGTTCATAGAACTTCTAAGATGACTGAAATAATAACTAAATTCGGTGACACAACTTGAAATTACCACTAATAAAGAATGACTCAATAGTGTCTATCGAACAACAAGAGGGTTCACCAAGCTCCAAGAAAGAATGCAGGCATCTCCTAGCTGGCTAAATCAGCTGGAACCTGCTCTTCAGTGTTACATAACATACCATCAAAATGACCAATGGTATGTCCGAGTACTTGATATGAGAGTGTCTAGGAAAAAGAGTTCACGAAATAAAGTAACAATCATAATAATTACAGTGAAATAGTGTTAACAAAAAATGGTTTAAATCAAATAATGAAATAAAAAGAAAACCTAATTAAGTAAATAGTGACGTAATTATCCAATTTCAGTTTATTATGTTCAAGAGTTATTATTATGCAACCCAGCCACACTAAAATCAATAATAGATTATCACATGTACCACCAAAAGGCAAACCAAATTAAAATATAAAGAGATCCTCAATGGTACACCCATTCATCGAAAGCGATGTATCTCGGGCGCTAACTATCTCGACTATTCGTCCTCCTGAATAGGAAGACGATGAATTGCGAGAACCAACTCATGCCGCCTATTCTTCCCCGAATAACAAGTTCGTTGGCATTAGAGCTTTAATGGCTACCTCCGAATAGCAAGGTCACACAAATCAATATCAATCAATTCATATTGTTCTTATCAGTCATGGCATATTAGCCAGATTATTCTTCATCATTCATATTAATGTTTCTAGATATTCTAAAGTTATTATTCAAATTAGAAATCATATTCCACACCGCATCAATCGCTTCTTCGATTATTTTCTCATATTCCTCCTCCGAGCTACTCGACTTCGGGAGGAGGAGGGCACGTCCCAAAGTCTGCGGTGTGATGGTTGACTCCTCTCCGACACTTGTTTCTTTGTCAGACCTTTCTTTGGTGTAATTCTCCAGCCATTGTACCGTGGAAGATCAATTAGTATACAAGTGATAAGATGAACCATAATCAACTTTAAAATCAGTGGCCTCAAGAGACATGACGAGTTACTAACGAGTCATTGCCTCAGGATGTGTTCCTTCTTGTTGGACCAGTGGACTTAATGACTGGTCACAACGAGTCATTACTCGAGGCAATGACTGCTAGGTCAACTGCTAGGTACAATAGTCACCGTGTTTTAATTTCCACTGTGACAAGCCTTATGACAAGTCGTAAGATGATACCACGACTCGTTACATGGCTCGTGCTCAAGAGTTTGAAATACAATTGTTCAAATAGCTCATGTCATGTTCATCATCTAAATTAAAGATTCCACAAGCATATATCACGATTCCTTAAGGGTTCCAAATTTTTTTACATTCAATGTCTTACCACTAGATTCCATAAAAACTCATAGTATTTGTTTGCATTTATAATCATTACATGAGAAATAGATGGAGAAGAGCATACATAAGAAAATACTCACAATGATTTCGAGTTTGAGCAGGTAGAAATTTGAATTAGAAATTTGAAATCGGGATGTGGTACTTGAGCAAGTTGAGTGCAATCGTGTGTTGTGTGAATGCTTTGAGATGGAGCAATGCGATCTTGTAGTGGCAGAAGAAGTGAGTAATTTTTTTACATTAAATTTCTAATTTTAAGTTCAAAGTGAGAGTTAGAGGGCAAGACAATCAAGTTATATGTTTAAACAAATGATTTCCCCTAATTATGCATGGGTCAGGTCAGCAGAAGCTAATTAAAAATATATCACGACCCACGTAATGATTCGTTATGCGGTTACATGACTTGTCTCTTCGTGCAAGTGCTGGCTTGAGCTAAGAACTTACCCGGGACCTAAGGACTCATGGTGTTACCTAACTAGTCAGGCTCGAGTTGTAGGCCCTGAACCGTGGTAGCTTCCTGAGCTGGCCACTTAACGAATCCTTTGTTGCCCAATGATTCGTTAAGCCGCTTGTTGTCAATGGAGACGTGCCTATAGGAGTCTTGAATGTGTTCCAATATGCCCATAAAGCATCATCTAGATTTCCTTCCCAATCTGGGTCCTATTAGCATTCGCGCTTCACCAAGATGGTCTTTATCTCCCGGTTTGTGACTTCTACTCCGCCACTAGATCAAGTGATGATAAGGTGTTGTCACTCCTATGTTCTACTCCTCATTTCTCCAATAAAGAGAGAAACAACCGACATGTAAGTGTGAACCCCCATCACTAATGAGATGGCTCTAGGGGTCTCAATCGAGCAAATATATTCCGCTTGAAGAACGTTGTGACACTCTTCCTTCATTATTTGGAAGTGCAACTTCCACCCAGCTTCGAAACATATTCAACAAAGAACAAGTATGTACTTCATCCATTTGAGCTCACAAATGGGCCCATGAAATCAATGCCCCACACATAGCTCAATGACCAAGATGGAGTAAGAGGGAAGCTCATGCCTCCGTGATATGCCTCATTTCCTTGGACATGCATCACATGCCTTTTTGAAAAAATCATGCACATCCTGGTGAATGATACGCCAATGGTACCCACATTGCAAAATTTTGTGGGTCTGTGCAAATCCCGGGCCGTGGTGACCCCACAGGGATGAGGATGTGCCAATGCTCAACATCTCTACCTCGGGCACACATCTCGAATAACCTTATCAGAATATATGAATGTCAAAAATGCTCATCCTGCAGTAAATCTCCCACATATCGATATGAACTTCTTCCGCCGGTGAAAAGATAAGTTCTCCTATATTAAATATCACTCACTAGATAATTAGCAAAGTTTGAAAACCATGGGATGAGATCTTATGAGGCCGCTAAAACCCGCTCGTTCAAATGCATCATCTATGTCATGCTCATCTCGGCACAGACGTTCCACCTTGATAAGTGATCTGCCTGGTTTTTTAGTCCCTTTCTGCTTTCCTTTACCTAGAACTGAACTTCGTAGCAAAGAGAATCTATCAAATCAACCGTGGCTTGGAATCCTTTCCTTGCCATCAGATATCTCAAAGCTACATGGTTTGTATGGACTATCACTTTAGTTCCAAAGGCAAGTATGCCCGAAACTTCTCAAATGCAAAACTACACAACAACTCCCGTTCGTTTCATGGTGGCTTTTCTAAGCCGCATTAAGAGCCTTTGCTAGCGAATAAATAGGATGGCACCTCACGCTCCCGACTCCAACACAGCTCCTAGGTAATACCTTTATCATCACACATAATCTCGAATGGTAAAGACCAGTCTGATGCTACTATTATTGGGGCAAGTGGTCAATCTCTTTCAGGAATTCAAACGCCTTCAAACATGCCTCATCAAAACCAAAGTTCACCTCATTCTCAAGCAATCATACGATGTATGACTTTTGAGAAGTCCTTAATGAATCTTCTGTGAAACCCTTCATGACCCAAAAAGCTTTTGAACACCTTTCACAGAAATTGGAGGTGGTAGACTTGAAATTACTCGATCTTGGCCCGATCCACCTCAACACCCTTACCATAAATCTTGTGGCCTAGAACTATACCTCTTTGACCATGAAATGGACCTTTCCTGCCATACCAAGTTGGTCTCTTCACATCTCTGCAAACACCCTTGCCTTGAAATGGGAGACAAACAATCTTCAAATGAATCACCTACCATCAAAAGTCATCCATAAAATCCCAATGATGTCTTCACCATGTCGAAAATATGGACATCATGCAATGCCGAAAAGTGGGAGGGCGTATTACATAACCCGAATTAAGATCCTCTAAATGCAAATGTGCCATATGAACAAGTGAACGCAGTCTTCTTGGTCTTCGGGGGCTACAGAAATATAATTGTACCTCGAATAACCATCAAGGAAACAATACCATCCTTCCCCGCAAGTCAAAGTCTAACATCTATCTATGAATGGCATAGGAAAGTGATCTTTCGCATCCAATGGTTCAGTCTCTTGTAGTCCATGCATACTCTATAATTGGTGTGAAGGTCTAGAGGAATGAGCTCATTGTTGCATTTGGGACCACCATGATTCCTCCATTCTTCTCGGCAGGTACACACTAAACTCAGCTTCACCTATTTGTTAAAGCACAATAGGGTAAACCACACTTACAACCACTTGATAATCTCCTTCTTGACCACCTCTCGCATAGGTGGATTCAACCTACGCTGATGCTCAATGCTTGGAATACAATCTGGCTCTAGCTGGATTTTTTGAGAGTGCAAGTACCAACTGGGATTCCAATAATGTCTCGCAATGGTCCACCCGATGGCTTTTTTATATCTCATCAAAATGGGGATACCAAAGCCTGCACCTGTAATTCCTCCAAGTCGCTGAATAATTACCGATAGTGTACGTTCCCAAAATACATACTGCAAATGAGACGGAAGTGCTGTGGAACTCTAATACGGGAGGTTCCTCAATAAATGGCTTGGATGGTGGAGTCACCCGATTCTTTAAGTCTAGATCAATCTTCTTTTGGAGCATAAGTGTATGACCCCATGACAACAAGCATTAACAATCTCTCACCATGGATCTCTCACACTCAAGACCCATCAAAAATTCTGCCAAGTCATCAAGAATAAAAAACTCCTCAATGGGTATAATTGGGAACTCAGGTTCCACAACATCAATTACTGAGACCACCCTCATATCATTTGGTTGTTTCATGGATCTTCATACATTGAATGTCACTTCTCATTGTTCAATCGTAAGTTGAGTTTTCCAGTCTCTATATCTACAAGAGCACGTTCTGTGGAGAGGAATGGTCGCCCCAAGATAATGGGACCAAATCAACTCATACCATCATGACAAAATCACCAAATATAAAGACCTCACCTTCACTAGAACATCATAGAGATTCCCACCGTATTTTTCACTCGTACGACTGCCATCAAAAGCCGCATTGTAGCCGATTGGGGGCTCCCTAAAGCCCAACCGTCTAAAAAAACTGCTAATGGAAACAAATTAATACTAGCACCAAGATCACATAATGCCTTATCAAAATTAAAGGCTCCAATAGTGTAGGTATGGGTGAAAGTTCTGTGGTCCTCCTTTTTCCAACAAGAGAACGAGATGTTATTGCACTACAATGATGAAAATTATCTCGAGGTTGAAACTCTCACATCCCTCTTTCGTAACAAGGTCTCATGAATTTAGCATAGCCGGACATCTGCTCAAGTGCCTCGACTCAATGGGATGTTCATAGATAATTTTTTTAACATTGAGATGAACTTGTGATACTTCCCATCTTCGGCCTTTTTCTTCAACCTCTTTGGAAAAGGGGGAGGAGGTCTAGGAATAGGTGTTATATTTTGTTATGACTCCTTCTCCTTTTATTTTCTAGACCCATGCTCCTTTGCATTACTAGGAGCGGTCTTCTCAATCGATTCATTATCCAAAATTGATCTCGAAATCTCGCCACTCCTATCATCATCAATCACTAAGGGCTCAACTGCCTCATCAATCATAACCTCGTCTTGGTGGATCAACTATTGCTTTCCCTCTCCTAGTAGTGACGACCATGAAATGACTATCATTTATCGGATTTTGAACAAGGCTGTTAGAAGCGTGCCCTTCTACTGGGTTCATTGCAAATGTATATCTCGACTAAGCTACTACCCATTTGGTTTATGGCAACGACATGTGATTCCACCTTTTGGTTCATCCTAGAAATATCAGTGTGGAGTTCTTTGAAACGGCCATCTGTTGCCTCCATCTGCTTAAGCACCTTGGATAACATATCTTCTACTCGTAAACCACTAGACTTTGGCTTCTTGTTCCTTGGAGGAACATACGTACCGCTTATCAATTCTTGTACTTCACGCTTCTTCCCGGGTGATTCATTGCTCTGCATCGCCTCAATTTTAATTGTTATCTTTGTAATAGTTCCGACCTTGGTTCCCTGACCTTGACACCAAGAGTCTTGGTTAGGACCTTTGAGTTTTAATCTGAAAACTCGCCCTTGACCATTCGTATAATTATCTTCCTCCTCGATTCGCCTTGCCTCTATCATTCCTAGGCCTTGCCCCGAGAATCCACAACATTCACCTTAGCCCGGCCTCATTAAATTCTTAGCAAGCAGCCCCATTATGGTCTTTTATCTCAGCAATGTCTTAATCTCGCTTCTTCATCCTTTTTCTTCGTTCTGCAGACATCCTACCGCATAAGAACTAGCCAAAATTTCTAATCCTCTGTGTGCCATGAGCGGTTGGTTTTGGTGATTCTATCAAGTAGCTCAACAACCTCGGCATAAGTGTGACTCATAAAAAGTTCCTCCGGAGACGGTATCAGACATTGCCTTGGTGTTGGCATTTAAAGATTTGTAGAAAATTTCCAAATAATGTATCTTCTGGGATCCTGTTGTTGGGCACCCTTTTAAGCTTGTTGTTGAATCTCAACCACGCCTCATGAAGTGCCTCTTGCACTTAGCCGCTCAAGTTATAGACTCATATTTCATCTGCAAGGCTCGAGGGTGGGAAAAATCTTCAAGAAAAGCTCTCGTCAACTCCCTCCATGTGGTGATAGAATCATTTGGTAGTTCTGCCATCCAAAGCGTTGTCTCACTCCCTAATGAAAAGGGAAATAACCTCACTGAATCGCATCCCGACTCACTCCCCGATTGTTTATATACCTTATAGATACCATGAAATTGGTCAAGTGAGTATGGCATCATCGCTGCACAACCTCAAATATTCCTTCATGTTGAGCAATTGGATCATAGAACTGGTAATATCAAAACTTTGCCCCAGCGGGCAAAGGGGAGAGGTAATAGCTCCAGTGGCACCGGCTTCATCTATATCAGCATCATCATCCTTATCGAAATACCAAAGGTCTTCTTGATGTTCTTGACATCTGCTCCTTCTAGCTCGTTCGCTTCGGTAGCTAGATGTTTTCTTCAGCAACCCTAGCTAACTCATGATCTCTAGCCCGAGCTTGCTCCTCAGCCAACATTCTCGCTGTATCTGGTCCACCTGCTCTCTTGTTCTTGTATATTGGCCATTCTTCTTAGATTCCTTAGTGTTCGCTTCGCTCGTTATCGATTTGAACCAGGGATTTTCCTTGGCTCCTAGTGTTGGGCATGCACGAACCTAAGACCTGTTAAAAACAAAAACAACAAAAGAAATATAAAAAGGAAATAAGAACCAACAGTAAATAAAAATGCAATTAACAAAACGCCTTGCCGTATTGACAACGATGACAAAAATTTAATGTCACCCAAATTATAACTCTCTCAATTGGAGATGTTAAAGAAGTCGATGTCAGAATATAGAACTCCAACAAAGGTTGGGGTCGATCCCACGAGAATTATGGAAAGAACTTGAGTTAATGTAAATAGCTATTACTATCGGGCTGACTTATTTCCCCTGGGGAAAAAGATTTGAAACAAAATAGTAAACAAGAGTAAAGACTAGTAAGTGCTTAAATGAATTTCTGTTTGTATTCAATCGATAATTTACTAGGATTGTGTTCCCCATGACTTACAACCACAAGGCTTTCACACTAGTGATCTATTCCGGTGTTCGAAGATGCAATATTGGTATTAAGTTCACCTAAATGGTTGGTCCTCTATCTAGATGATTATCACTACGCAACTTGGTCCGTCTACGGGTGTATGCTTAATTAACCCTTACCCTTAATATTGGATTAGCTATCCCCGGACAAGTTCAAGCTATTAGATGAGGGTTGATAGCCTTAAATCTCTGTTGTTATTATCGTTTCCCATTCACTACCTCCTTGATCCGATAAGTAAGCATAAGGCGAGTTCTAACGTTTGCAACCGTTAAGAAATAGTTAAAACGAAGGGAAAACAATACATGCATTAAACCCCATTCAAGAATCACTAAGTGTTTTACCTATGTGCGTTAATTCATCATGGTTCCCACAACCCTAGTTATGAGTTTAGTTACTCATGCTTTAATAATCACAATCACAAAATAAAGAATAAATCATAATTATAACTTACAAAAATTCATAGAAGAAAACCTCTTCAATTGAATAAAATTTGAAAATCGATGAATAAACTTCAATGTTGCTTTGATCCTCAAAATCAAGAACAAAATTGCAAACTTTGATTCTTGAACCAAGAATAATCGTTCCCAACACTAAAATCTACATGAAATTAATAATAATAAATTGTCCTTTGAAAATAAACCTAAATAATGTATTTATAGTTCCAAATAAACCTTTTTCTAACTAAAACCGGAACTCAGGTTGTTAGTGGTCACGGGATAATTAACGACTCGTTAGGTCCCCTAACGAGTCGTGATCAGTGAAAAGTAGTTGTCCTCAATATTAGGCCCATTCGTGGCAACGGTTCACCTAATGACTCGTCGTGTCGGGGCACGAGTCGTTAGGCCTCTCGTGGTCTTCCTTCTTCAAAGATATAGTGCACCCTAAAGATTCACTCCAGTAATCTCACAACGAGTTGTGCAGTCAACCAACAACTTGTGATGTCTTCCGTTACCTTCACTGGATGTTTCTTCAAGAATCCTCCTCCTGGTCTTCATGACTGGCTTCACGACTTGTTACCAAATGTAACGAGTCGTTCCTTCAACTTGTGAAGTGCACTATTTCTCATCTTCATAAATCAATCTTATCCCACAACCCCAGCAACAACTTGTGCATAGTGACAATGACTCGCGACTTGACTAGCAGCCTCCATTTCAGTCTTTTTATGCCTTACTTTTCCCATTTCACGTTCCGAACCTGTTTTCTTGCAACACTTAATACAAACACATTATATCTACTTAAACATACCCGAAATTTGCATATTTCCTTAGTTGTAAGCGTCGAAAGTTCCATAAAATCATGGCACATCATTCAACAAGTCAAGACTTCTTGTAAGCTGTATCCTCCTTCTGCTTTTGAAACCTCTGTAGGAATGGAGGTGGTTTTCTAGCTGCTACAACTTTTGGTTGTGAGTTGCTTGATTCCACGACCTCATTCATGGACTTCTCAACCTGCTCATCATCAACCTTTGTCTCTCTGGGGATAACCTCACCTAGTTCCTTATCACTGTGTAAAGAGATTGCGCTCACATTTTCTTTGGGATTCTTCTCGATTTTACTCAGAAGTGCTACCTTTGGTCTATTCATTTGTTGTAGGGCCAATTGCCCCATCTGCCTCTCAAGCTCATGGATGTACTTTTGCATATCATTCACCACCTAAGTCTGTTGTACCATCCATTGCTTCATCATCTCCCAAGAGAACTTCTCAAATGTTGGCCCTAAGGCCTTAGATAACCATTCTGGGGCTTTTTAGAAGTTCTGGTTCCCTCCCCATGAGGGATTTGTTGCATTTCGGTACCCTTGATTGAAGCCACTACCTGCAAAACATCAACCACTACTCTGTTGCCCCATAAAATATATAGATTCGGGATTAAGTGGACAACCTGAATATGCATGACCTTCTCCACATGCTTCACGGAATGGTGGTAGTGTCTGCGCCTAATGTACCTGCTTTACTTGGCTTCCTGCTGGTGTGATTACAAGTTTGGTAATCACATTCACCAACTGGCTAATATCTGCTCTGATTGTCGTAACACCATCTACCTTAAGCTTTCTTGGAACCTTAGCTGCTACAAATCCTCTGCCTGAGTCTTGATAATCTTGACTCCTCGCTGAGATGAGGTTCAAGAGAACCTAAATTTCATCACAGTTTTTGGACAGAATATGTCCCTGTGCGGTAGCATCAAACAGGATCTTTGACTCGGGCTTCAAACCCTCTATAAAGTTGTGCCCAATTATCTCCTTAGGCTGTATGTGATGCGGGAAATATCTCAAATAACCTTTGTAACAGTCCTACGCCCGAGCCAAGGTCACGCTATCTTTCTGCACAAACCCGGAGATCTTCTCTCTCAACTCCTTGGTTCTCCTTGAAGAGAAAAACATGTTGATGAATTTGCTGGAAAGAGCCTCCCATATGGTGATGGAACCTGCTGGCTCATTTTGAAGCCACTCCTCGGATTCACCAATCAGTGAGAACAGAAACAAAGTTAGCTTCACATATTTATCTGACACATTCTGGTAGTGGAAATTCTTGCTCAACTCCATGAATGTCATCAGATGCCTATAGGGATCTTTGTGTGGCTTTCCCTTATATTGGCAAGTGTTTTGGACCAACCGCACGGTCCTTTCTTTTAGCTCAAAGTTCCCAGTGATAGCCGGCTTGACGATCACTTTAGAAGCGTTCTCCAAGTTCGGCCTAGCAAAGTTCAACACTAGAACTCTCTCTTTGTTGTTGCCCTACGCCTGCTCATTGTTCTCCATGATTAACCTTCAAAAGGTTCTCTCAATTTCAGGTCAAGAGAAGCCAAAAGTGATTCTTGACTTCTCGTGCTTGGCATACACTGAGCACACAACCCTGTAAACTTTACAAAAACAAAGAAACAAATGTAAAATACAAAATAGCGGAATAAAATCCTAACCTACAAATGATCAAACAATATTCAAGTCCCCGTAAACAACACCAAAAATTTGATGTTGCCCAAGCGCACTTGGTCATTAAGTAATATAGGACTAGAAGCCCCGATTATCGTACCCACAGAGATTTGTCAGTTCAATCATTATAAGGTTATTACTTTATTTTCGCTATTCTAAAAAACAGTTAAAATGGGGAATCGGTTGGGAAGTTAACTACTAAAACTTTAAATATAAAAATAACTAAAATGGTTGCAAGCTTGGTTTACTTCAATAATGATGAAAATCTAGGGAAATGGCACATGCTCGGTTTCAGGTTGGGTTTTCAAGACGCGATTACACTAGAATGATTCTTCCTATGGTTGCAAATTACAAGTTACTATCCCATTTCTTCCCACTATCTCTCGCATCCAAGAACTACTTCATAAACCTTAACGCCTATATCCCTATGGTCGCAGGAGAAGCATGAAACAATGGTTATGCCTACTTGTATTTCAACTAAATGGGGTTGAAGGACGTATCCCTATCCTCAACAACTACTTATATCCTCTCACAAATGGGTTTGAGGATCTTTGAATTCCCATTTAGTATTTACCTTTAACCTTTTCGATTCCCTTTCCCCAGTACAATCGAAAGCAAACAGGTTACTTTTAAGGTGATTAGTCTCGTAAATAAGAAATTAAAACACGTAAATACAAACAACCGCAATGAAGAATCGAATCTAGATTAAATCAGTCTTTCAAACATCAATCATCCACTATGGCCAAAACCCTAAAATATAAGTTTAGCCACTTATAGACAAGTGGAAAAATGAATACATATTCATCATCATACATAAAGAGTAAAGAAGAGAAGAAACCTAGTGTATGCTTGGGTCTTCCTTCTCAACGGCTTACAAGCCTCCAAAGATGAACTACGTAATGTTAAAATGAACAAAAGATAGAAAAATCTATCCAGAACTCTCTAACAAATGCCCTAGAGGATATATTTATAGTTGAGCCTTGAAATGATACTTCTACCCTCCAACACTTGGCTTTAAAAATTAGAAATTTCAGCTCAGAACGGGTTTGGCACGTGGCCCCACAATCTCACCACAGACTTTGTCAAATTTCCAGCAATTTCAGCTCTGAGATGGACCTCGTGCGCTGCCCCCATCATCTCGCCAGGGACATAGCCAATTTTTCTACACTTTTAGAAAATCTGGCACGCCACTCTCACTATCTCGCTAAAGTGTTATTCAAATTCTTGCACTTTTGGACCCTTCTGGCGCGAGGCCTCCTCTATCTCACTAGAATTTCTGTGATTTTCTATAAGTCTAAGAAGCTCTGGGCTCCACGCCCACCATCTCGCCAAGGTGTTGAAATGATCATATTCTAAAGTCAAGTAGCTGGCACGGGGCACCAGCCATAGCACAAAAATTTAATAAATTTTTCCAAAGAGCTAAGGACCTAGCGCGAGCACCCACCATAGCCCTCGAACCTTCTTCTCAGCTTCTCAATTCTTCAGCCATGGTTCATTTTGGGTCCTTTTTCTTTGGTTTCCTGCTCAAAACATACTCAAAACTTTTTTTAGCATACAAAACACATAAATATATGAATTTATGCATTTCATAAGGATTATGTACTCAAAACAAGGTAAAAGATTGGCAAAACCAAGGCAAATGGGCATAGAAGTATGACCAACATCAGTTATGCTTTCACAACCTCCATTTTTTGCGAATTAACCTGAATACCTGTATCTGACACAATATGGCCTACGAAAGCCACAGAGTTCAACCATAACTCACACTTATAAAACTTCACATTAAGCTTGTGATCTTGAAGCAACTGGAGGACTACTCGCAAATAATCTCTATGCTTACTCTCTGAAGGGCCGAAGGCATGGCAGACTGACTAGTGTTTGTCCCCAATGTCAGGCCTGAGTGGCCACAAAAATAAACATTTTTCTTGGAGAAATACCTAATGAGAAGGTCATAACTATAGTTTCAGTCACCCAAAGGCCAATGACAGCAAGTTAAAAGGCATTGGAAAACAGGAATTAATAAACTCCACGAGGTCGGCCTCCTTGAACAACCGGCCAGATTTTCTCAGAGTCTAAGGTTGAGCATCTGAGGATTTCTTATTGAGAAAAGTCGAATCATCACTAGTCTCTACTTCATCTGAGTCCAACAACACTAGGGTAGCCATTTCTTCCCCCAAATCAGAAACCAACGATGCTTTGCCTTTTATAGTGACTAACACATGATCAATTTTTTTTGATTTTTTGGGGAAGGTGCAATGAAGCAGTAGCATGCCCTTCAACGACAATGCTCGAACCTACATCTTGCTTAAGGACCTGAGGTACATGAGCTTGCACCTCCTTCGAAGAAATTAAAACCCCTCTTTCACACCTCGAATGAACCCTTCAGAAGACCTGTGGTAATTAAAATAGTTTGGTTAAATTGAGAGACTTGGTTTAGATAAACAAATGATAAAAGTGGGTAGTTACCGCAATTTTTGACTTTTCACACTTTGGATTAGATAAACAAATGATAAACAAATGATCAACCCTAGCCCTAGTTGATCTCCTCACTAACTGCTCCTGTGATACGTCATATTCTTCCTCCGAGCAACTTCATTCTTTAGAGGAGGATGGTTTATCACGAAGTCTATGGTATGAAGTTTGACTGCGTTCAGGTGCTTGTTTCTTTGTCTGAACATTCCTTGGTGTCCCTCTTGGAGCCATTGTACCTATGGAAATATTGTTCGTATATGGGAGAAGATGAAACAAAAACATTTTTAAACTGCTGCTCGGTGGACGTGACGAGTGACTAAATGAGTCGTTGCCACTGGCAACGACTCGTGAGGTCCCTCGTTGTCACAAACTAGTCTTTTTTCATGTTGGGCTAGTGTATTTGACGACTGGTCCCAATGAGTCGTTACCAAAGGCAACGAGTCTTTAGGTCAGTCATTAGGTACACTGTCTTCTTGATTTAATTTTCCACTCAGGACGAGCTACACAATGAGTCTTTTGGTGATCTAACGACTCGTGGTGTATCTCATGCTCAAGAGTTTCAGTTTACCCAACTCCATTCATCTTCTCCTACTAACTACAGTTTTAATTCCACAAACACATAATCATTAATTTCTCAAACCAACCCGTGTACATTAATCGCAATTTATTTGTTTAAATCTTCCTAGGGTTCATTATCATCATGAGGCAAAGATTGAATTACTTGAAATAAATTCGATTTCATTCAAAACATGGGTTAGAAAAATTCTTATTTAAATGAAAAGACATTCACAATTTAGTGGGAAAAATTACTCACAAGATGCTTGATCGGAGATGGGAGTGCAATCGTGTGTGCTTGGGTATCGTGTGAGTGCAATGTCGAGAGATTGTTTCGATGAGGTTGGGGAGAAGAAGAAGAGGGAATTTTGAAGTTTGTAATGGTGCTTGGTTAAAACTTAGGTGAGAGTTTGAAAAGTAAAAGAAATCGGGTTTATATAATTCACATTAGATTTTCCCTAATTCTAACCTGGGTCGGGTCAGACATGTTCATTAAAAACTTAAAATGCCCAGTGTAACGATTCGTTAAGTGATTAAATGAATTGTTGTTCCCTTTCGTGTTGTGACTGGAGTTCAACAAACTTACCTGGGACCTAATGAGTCAAGCAACGACTCGTGGTGTCACCCAACGAGTCGTGGCCTGAGTCGTGGTCCTTGGACTATCGTAGCTACATGACGGATCACTTAACGAATCATTTGGTCTCCCAACGATTCGTTGAGTGAGCCGTTATCATCCTTTTCCACTTGGTTCTGCCTTTTGTCCAGTGTACATGATGGAGGACCTCACGAATCGTTAAGTCACCCGTTGCTCCCCTATTTTCTTTGATTCTCTTCACGATTTGACTAAACGAGTCGTCAGTTCAAACGATGACTCGTTCTGTGACCTTTTGCACTAGAAATGAAGTTCTAGACTTTGGTTCCAACTTCAAATTTTCCATCGTAATCACCTGCACCCATTAACAAACGTAAACACTATATTTTTCTTACATTTACAACTTGGGTTGCCTCCCAAGAAGTGCTTGATTTAACGTCGCGGCACGACGTGGGTGTTTTGGCTACTCAGACTTCACCAAAAAATCTCCATGGGTTGCCTCCCATGTAGTGCCTGATTTAACGTGTGGCACGACGCAAGTCTCTTGACTACTCAGAATTCGTTAAGTAATTCATCTCCGTCCTCTAGTGCTGAGACTATACTGAATTCCCTTGGTTGTTTCATGGTATGGAAAATGTTGAAGGTGAGCTCTTCTTTGTTTAACCTGAATTTTAACTGGCCTGCCTCCACATCTATTAGGGCCCTACCGATTGCATGGAATGGTCGCCCCAAAATGATGCGGACCTCAGAATCAACTTCGCAGTCCAAAATCACGAAGTCTGCTAGGAATATAAATTTGTCCACCTTGACAAGCACATCAAAGAGGATCCCCCACTAGCTTTTTAACAGTCATGTCATCCATCAGAAGCCGCATAATGGTCGGTGTGGGGGCTCCCAAGCCCAATTTTTTAAACACTGCTAGCAGCATCAAATTTATGCTAGCTCCCAGGTCACAAAGAGCCTTTGCAAACTCAACATCCCCAATGGTGCAAGGTATAGTAAAAGCACCTTCTTCCTTCTTTTGAGCTAGGACCCAAGTAGTTATGGCACCACAGTGATGCAGATTATCAACAGGTTTAAAACTTACAGTCCTTTTCTTGGTGATGAGGTCCTTCATGAATTTGACATATTCGGGCATCTGCTCAAGTGCCTCAACTAATGGGATGTTCACAGACAACTGCTTAAGCATAGAGATAATTTGTGATACTTCCCATCTTCGGCTTTCTTCTTCAAACGCTGTGGATAAGGAGGAGGAGGTCTAGGGATCGCTATAAGTTTTTGTTGTGCCTCCTTCTCCTTCTCATGGGCAGCTCCTTTCTCCTTTGCATCACTTGGAGAAGTTTTCACATCTGAATCTCCAACCAAAGTTGGGTTTTCGAAATCTACTGCACTGTCATCATTCATCGAGATGGGATTTTCTGAATCCTTAATTACAACCGGCCTCGGAGGATCAACTATTGCCTTCCTGCTCCTAGTAGTGACCGACATGCAATGACTATCATTTTTCAGATTTTGCACTGTGTTGCTGGGAAGTGTTCCTTTCTGCCTCTGATTCATTGCAATAGACATCTGACTCATCTGCTGCTCAATCTTCCTAATAGCCACGGCATGTGACTCTACCTTTTGATTTAAACTAGCAATATCAGCGCGGAGCTCCTTAAAATGGCCATCTATTGTCTCCATCTGCTTGAGTACTTTGGGCAGCATGTCTTCAACCCTTGAACCACTGGACTCTGGCTCACGATTTCTCGGAGGAACATACAGACCGCTTTTATCATTTTTGAACTCCTCGCGCTTCTTTCAGTCTCCATTATCTTGATATTGGCCTCGGTTGTAATTATTATCCTTGTAAAAGTTTTGACCTTGACACCAGGAGTCTTGGTTAGACCCTTGGGTGTTGGTTCGTAAACCCGCCCTTTGATCATTTAAATAATTAGCTTCTTCCTCAGACTCATATTCAAATCCATCATTTCTCGGGGCCTTACCCTGAGAACCCACAGCATTTACTTTCTCCGCTCCAACTCCCATCAAGTGCTTGGCAAGAAACCCCATAGTGGTCTTTATCTCTACAATATCTTGATCAAGCTCCTCATCTTTTCTCCTCTATTCTGCAGACATACCAACCGTATAAGAACCAGCCGGAATCTCCGACTCTCTAGTGTGCCAAGCTCGGTTGGTTTTGGTGATCCTATCTAGTAGCTCAGCAGCCTCTGCATAAGTTTGGCTCATAACGGAGACGGTATCAGCCACCGCCTTGGTGTTGGCATTCAGAGACCTATAAAAGATCTCCAACAATGTATCATCTGGAATCTTGTGATTGGCACCCTTTTGAGCTTTTTGTTGTAATGCAGCCAGGTCTTGTGAAGTGCCTCCGAATTTAGTTGTCCAAAGTTATATATTTCATCTTTCAACTGCAATGCTTTGGAAGGTGGGAAGAACCTTTCAAGAAAAGCTCTCTTAAGTTCCCCCCAAGTAGTGATGGAATCATTCGGAAGCTCAACCAACCACATCGTTGCCTCACTCCCTAGTGAGAAGGGAAATAACCTCAGTCTGATTGCATACTGGCTCACTCCCGGTTGTTTATATGCCTTACATATACCCACGAAATTTGTCAAGTGAGCGTGGGAATCATCAGATGCATGACTCGCAAATACTCCCTTCATATTGAGCAGTTGGATCATTGCACAGGTAATATCAAACTTTTCCCCAGCAGGCAAAGGGGGAGGGACTATAGCTCCAGTGGTACCGGCTTCATCTATATCAGCATCATCCTCCTCATTAAAATACTAGTGTCTCTGGTGCTCTGTACCTCTGAGTCGTCTAGCTCGCTCTGCTTCTGCAGCTAGACGTTGCTCTTCAGCAACTCTAGCTAACTCACGATCTCTAGCCCGAGCTTGCTCCTCAACCAACATTCTCGTTGTGGCTTGGTCCACAGTTTCCTGCTCTTGGATGTTGGCCATTCTTCTCAGGTTTCTTAACATCTGCTCAAGTTCGTGATCAATTGGAACCAGGGCATTTCCTTGGCTCCTAGTATTAGGCATGTACAAACCTAAGACCTGTTAAGCAAACAAAAGAACAAAATAAAAATAAAAAAGAAATAAGAACCACTAGTAAAGCAAATACAATTAACAAAAGACTTAGCCATATTCCCCGGCAACGGTGCCAAAATTTGATGTCGCCCAAATTACAATTCGCAATTGAGATATAAAGCGGTCGATATCAAATATAGAACCCAACTAGAGGTTGGGGTCGATCCCACAGGGAATATGGAAAGAACTTGAGTTAATGCGAATAGTTGTTACTATCGGGTTACTTATTTCCTAAGAGGAAAAGTAATAAACTACTAAATATGAGTAAAAACTACTGAATGCTTAAGTCAAACTCAGTTTGTATTCAATTAACGACTTGACTAGGATTGTGTTCCCCAAGATTTCATAACCATAAGGCTTTTACACTAGTGATCTATTCTGGTGTTTAACATGCAATATCGGTAAGTTATGTTCACCTAAATGGTTGGTCCCCTATCTAGATGATTATCACCACGCAA